>PVKA01000817.1:112142-166410 GCA_004027165.1 Ctenomys sociabilis | reverse complement strand
CGCCACCTGTTCTCTATTAAGCTGCTCTGCCAAACCTTTACATTGTTTTTGTTGAAGTATTTTCTTAAAGAGGTAATATGCAGTAGCCATATTCTGAATTGTTAAATTATTTCTCCACTTATTTAGGATGTTACTGGCACATTCTTTTCTGTACTGTTTCCCTGATTGTTTGGATCCTTGTATTTATACACTGCTGTACACTGGTCTTTATTCATCCTCTGCTGCCAAGCATCCTGAGGATGGCAATCAACAGTAAGCCTGTGCAGAAGTTCTAGGCAGTCTTTAGTTATGATCCTGTGCTTATAACCACTTCAGCTGCTAAAGCACTAAAAAACTGCCATGCTGAGGACAAGCTTGATGCAGCACAAAGCACGTAGTAATTGGTATTAATAAACTTGCACAAGAATAAATGAAGTCTGTCATAGGCTTATATGATTTGTGGCAAGACCCAGGGCTGATTTATAGACAGGTTAATCTTTAAATCAATGGCTGGAATAGTTTATGAAGTCCTGGCACCTCAAAGGCAAATCATCTGTGGACTTTGAGTAGCCCAAATTCCATCTATCTCAGTAGTCTAGCAGACCATCAGGTTACTAGTTAACTATGATCTGCTCCTGTGGACGTTCCCAAAAAATGCACTGGTCCTCAATTCCTGAATATTGACCACAAAAGCAGTTTACCCCATCACTTCCAGCAGCCCATCAGTATACCCCCAATCCAGCTGCATGCTAAGAAAGGCCAAGGACACTGTGCCAGAGGGTCTTAGTCCTTACTGGGCTAAGTATCCCAGGCTTCTTGTAACTAAAAATATATATACCTTCTGCCATTGTGCCCCTGAGCAGATCAGTGGTTCCAGGCCAGGGATCCAATACTGCCACAATATGTTATACAATCCTGGAATACAAACAGCTTACTGCTGAAGTCTGTCTGTTCTCTTAAGTTACTGACCAAGACCACTACTCTTAGCCAGTTGTGGCACAAGATAAAACATTAGTCCCTCTCTGTGGCTGCAGATTCCCATCAGGCATTACAGTGGCTCTAGAGAATCCATTTTTGTGCAGCATCCTCTAGTCCATGAACTAAGGGGCCTTTTGGGAAGAGTTTTACTGTGGCAAGTGTGATAATAGATTCCAAAACAATGTTGCATGTTCATGTCCTCTTTCCCACAGGCCGATAGTATCTCTCCATGTTATACTGTTTAGTATTGGAGCAACAGTGTTCTCCAAGCACTACAAGACCATCCTTCCTGCCCTTTTTGATGCATCTTTTATTATGCTATAAGGAAGGTCTGCATTCTCATCTGGCTTCCTTGATTCACATGACAGTACTTTCCCATATGAGTAACTCTAATCAGTTTCTTTCAGAGATAATTACTGAGTCCTTATTGCCATCTTGCTCTGCCTCTTTCCAGTAATTCAATTCTGATGATCAGATGGCTTTAAATGATAGCTTTAAGAAATTTATAAGTCTAAGACCACTGATTAAACTCCATTAAAGTTGTGATTTCAAAATCCATCACTGAAGACTCAGCATGATGAAATGAAAAAGGCAATAAATTCCTTTCCCCTTTAAAAAGAATGAAATACAAAGCTTAAAAATAAAATCACCAAAGAACAATGAATTTAACACTTTGGAATCCAACAGAAGACACAATTAGGCATAACAAGCACTAATGCCTCAGTCAAGAACACTTAAGTCTGTGACATTCCTACCCACCCAGGGCTGTCACCACCTATACTGCGGAAACTCTCAGCCAAAGAGAAAGCAGATGTTAATAAGGTTTGTCTTCCAGCTAAAAAGAATTAAAAAAAAAAAACTTAATTTGACACACTATAAGTTACATGTGTGCTCTTAGTGATGAGCAGTTCATTAGCCTAAGGTTTTAGTCCCACTTGAGGCAAACAAAAGATGAAGTTGCTGTTCAACTGAGATTTCCAGGAGTTAAGAAAGCCAACAGAAGCTTAGTAAGCATTCCACATATTCCAAATTTACCACTGGCACAGGGAGCAGAAAATTCTCAAGTACATGCAGAGAAGCAAAACAGACCAGTACAAATCAAAGGCCGTAAGATTTAATACTTGTCAGATCAATACAACTGATTTATCTGCAGGAAGCAGAGGCCTGAATGGAAAGGTTTGAATCAGTCCAATCTCTGACTATTAAGCTAAGCAAACAGCAGCTAATACTTAGGAAACCAGACTGAAAATTAAAACATAAGCAAAGGTACCAAGGTAAGAAAATTAAAACATTAGCAACGGTAGCAATTGAAAGAGACTTCACAGATTTGAGGCCAGTATATATCTTTACATATCTATTTGAAACTGAACAAAAGGGATATGAAGAAACAAGTGTGATTCTTAAGTATGTTCATAGTTAAAACTGATAACCTTGACTCAATGAAGAAAGTTTCATGGAAGACCCAAATGGAAAAACTAAGAGCTGAAAAATGTATGAAATGAAAATTCAGATTTGACACAGCACAAGAACAATCACTGCAAGTGCAATAAACAGAATCAACTGAAATTATTAAAACCAAAAAAAAAGAGGTGGGGCAGGGGGAAGAAACTGAACAGAGCCATAGAAACCAGAACATCAAGTGTACCAATACATATATGAGGGAGATTACAGAGACAATACACATCCAAAAAGCTCAAAACCAAAAAGATAGAGATCTGCACCTAACTGCTAAAATGCATCCCCTATGAAATCTTGAAACCATCCAAATCAAACAAAACCTATATAATAATAAAAGTATTTAACAGCTGACCTCTCACGAAAAGTAAATGAAATCAAGGTGTTCTGAGATGATATTCTAATAAGAGATTCAAAGAAAAAATTGTCAAATATATCCCAAAAATTCTGTCCTTAAAAGTAAAGCCAAGCTGGAGGGGTCAGCCAGATAGCTCAGCAGACTAAAGCACCTGCCTAAGCAGGGGCCGGGATTCAATTCCTGCATTTCCTGACAGTCCCACCCCAGAGGTGCACTGAGACTGTGAATTAGACTGGGCATGGCAGCATGCACCTGTAATCCCAGCACTGGGAAGCTAAAAAAGGAGTACCACCACGAGTCTAATCTGTATAGTGAGACCCTGTACTAAATACATTAAAAATATATAATTAAGGCAAGATGGAGACAATAACACAAGCTTGTAACCCCAGCTAATGAGAAGCTGAGGCAAGAGTGAAACCCTATCTTAAAAAAGGATGAGGATGTATCTCAGTGACAGAAAATTAGGGGGAAAAAAAGAAGGCCGGGCGTGGTGGCACATGCCTGTAATCCCAGCACTCGGGAGGCTGAGGCAGGAGGATTGTTGTGAGTCCGAGACCAGCCTGAGCTACAAAGTGAGCTTAAGGCCAGCCTGAACTGCATAGTGAGACCCTGTCTCAAAAAAAAAGACAAAAAAAAAAAAGAAAAAATGACAAAAGGCAAAAATCAAGACATTCTAAGATGAAGAATGAGGATTAACGATGGTTGAGTTTGCAATGATAATATACATGACACACAAGCACAAAGTTCCTATACTTCACCACAACTGTTCACATTAGTCTCAAGTAGACTATATAAAATGTATACTGGTGGCTGGGCATGGTAGCCCATGCCTATAATCCTAGCACTCGAGAGGGCTGAGGCAGGAAGATCTCTTTCGAACCTGAGCTATGTAGTTAAGTCTGAGGACAGTCTGAACCACATGGCAAGATCCTGTCCCAAAAAAACAAAATATTGTCATATTTAGAGCAACCATTCAAAAATCATCTTAATACAGAAAGAAAAATCCAGAACAACTGAAGTGGTACCAAGTATATTTATTTTAAACAAAATAAGGTAAAAATAGAACAGAAAAACCTTTTAAGATCTGAGAAAAAAGGCAAACAACTACAGTACTTTAATATTGCAGACGAGCTGGATGTGACAGCCATGTGCCTATAATCCCAGGATTAGGGCAACAGAGGTAGGACTGCTGATAGGTTAAAGCCAATCCTGGGCTACATAGTGAGTTCAAGGCTAGCTTCAACCACATAGTGAAACCCTGTCTCAAAAAACCAATAAAATATAGATGAACCGAAAAATCCCAGAGTCAAACTAGATAAAAAGATCCATCTAATAAAGGACTTGCATTCTGAACATATAAATAGATATAGCTCCAAAGGTACAAGCTGTTCAGCATTACCAGAGATACAAATTAAATTGTAGATTTAATTTGGGTGACATAAAAATTTGCATGGCCCTAACTTGGATGTGAGTGTATACCAGAATGGCTATAATTAAAATGATTAATGAAATTACTATGAGATACTATAAAGGATACTCTTTTACATGCCTTGCTAAGAAAGTAAAATTGTATAGTCACTTTCTTTAAAAGTTACCCACAAGATATCATGACAGAATTTTGGGAGGCAACAGAAATGTTCTAAAACCTGTTTGTGGTAATGATGCCGTAATAAATAAATCTTTGAACTTTATGCTCACAATTGATAACTTTAATAGCACATAAACTGTATCAATAAATCCACCAGTTAGTCTAACTAATAAGCAACACATTGTCATTGCTTCACATGTATGTGTATAGGTATGTATACGCAGACAAAGATAGGCAAAGAGCTGCCAAACACCGAGTACAACAAAAAATGGGGAAACATAAAATAACTGATAAATCTGAATCAAGGGTATATAAGAGGCACAGTACCCCTGTATCATTTGGGCAATATTTCTCAGACTGAAATTACAAAGAAATTTAATTGTACCAAAAAGTCAAGAATCACATGATAAACTCTAACTCATCCATCTTCTTACTATACGTAAGGGCGGGTGGCCTGATAGCTCAGCAGACTAAAGTGCCTGCTTAGGTAGGGCGCAGTGGTGGGGCTCCCTCACTTGCCATGCTGGCCCTGCCCCCAGGGCATGCTGAGACAGAGGCAGGGGATGAAAACTGGGTGTGGTGGTGCCTGCCTATAATCTGAGCACTGGGGAGGCTAAAAACAGGAGGATCACATATTGAGACCTGTACACTCTATATCCCCCCGTACTAAATGCATTAAAAAAAAAAAAAAGACTATGTAGCATAAGTTATTAGAAAACTGTACTTTAGTAAAATTACTTCAAGAAAATTGAATGAGACCAACACAATACATTCAAAAAGCTTAGAAAAGTCCTATAACATGTTCATAATCACAAACTCAGAATGAAAAATACATACTATTTCTAACTCAGGGTAACTCAAAAGCTCATTTTGAAGGGGCATATTTTGGTTTACTCTTTTGAGATTAAGCTTAATTATGAAACTATTCAAAATAAAAATCGTTAACTTATTTAATCAAATACTATTGCTTTGAAATAAACTTTGTCTAGTTTGAATGGTATACGCCAGTAATCCCAGCACTCAGGAGGCTGAGGCAAGAGGATCATTCTGAATTCCGGCAGGCCAGCCTGGGCTACAGAGTGAGTTTAAAGCCAGCTTAAACTGCACAGAGAGAGCCTGTCTCAAGAGGACAAAAAGACAGAAAAGAAAAAAAAATTTAAATGTATTATACTTTTAAGAGATTACAATCATTTAAATTCAGATTGTATCTTCTTTGTGTTTACAATTCTCTACTCCTGTCTTACTCACATTTCCATGATAGACTTAGAAACAAGATTTACTATCATTTGTAGTGGTGTGTTTGTGAGCCCTGCTATTTAGGACCCTGGGAGAAGAATCACAAATCCAAGGTCAGCCTGGGCAGCTTAGCAGACTCTGTCTCAGAATAAAATCTAAAAAGAGCTAAGATTTAGTTAGCCAAGTGACAGCTCTTTCCCAGCATGCACAAGGTCTAGATTCAACCAGTACTAGCAAGAGGAAGTGAGGGTGGATGATTTTCAAAAGCATCACTTCTTTACTAAAAAGAAGTATTTCCACGAAGAGATAATTCTTCAGTGATCTTAGCTTGCAAATGTAACATACTTACCAGGAGCTAAAGGCACAATTTTTATTCATAACAACCAACTATAAAATCATTTTTTACTTTCATCATAATAACTTATTGACATTTTTCAAACAAGCTGTTTGCAATCCTGAAAGTTCTTTATTTTTTTAAAATATATTCGCAGTAGGTTGCTAATTTCCAATAGATGTCATCATGAAAATAAGCAAAAGTAGATAAATGTGACAAAAGGCTGACAAAGTATTCACACATTTGAATTATACCAAGTCAAGAACGAGGAAGAAAACTGCAAAAGACTACTGCAATGATATTTATGTTCCTGCAATAAAACCAGCAACACATCCGTATCAAGACAGTTATCATCTCACTTCCAACTTTTTCCCCTCAAGGACAATTTGAATTTCTTTGGCATCCAAAGTCTCATAGGTCAATAAAGCTTCTGCTAGGTTCTTATGCTCTTTTGCATGAGTTTTCAAGATATGTTTTGCTCTTTCATATGACTCCTGAAATTAAAAAGCAGATATGTAAGAAGCAGAAAATGTACTCGAAGAAAACATAGTAACTATACCACTTTAATAATCTATTCACTTAATTTTTAAAAATTATTTAAAAGCCTGGCGCAAAGAGATTTATTTATGTATGTAAGCAGGATGGTTCATACAACTGCACTGTACACTTCTGATGGTCTACGGAAAGAAGTAGTTAACGCTTTAATTTGTTTCGTCTCCTTTTTTCAATTGTACTTTTCTTAATTTCTTATATATTATTTTTCTTTCTTCCAATTTTATATGTCAATATGCATAATTGGTTAGAACACTATGTATTACAACAAATACTATGAAATTCATATTACTGTTAATGAAATTCTGTATCCCTTATAATTTTTTATTTGAATTCTAATTTGTATTCTTTAAAAAATTAAAGAAAAGCTTAATTCTAGCAGACAATTCCAGCATAGTTTATAAGAATGCCCTAATTACATTCCTCAATTACCTAAGATATTACTTTTCTTTATTCCCAACCTTTTCAAGGAATGAGGAAGCTTAAAATCCAAGGGGAACACATAACCACCCTTTCCATTAAGAAAGAGACACATTGCCGGGCATGGTGGCGCAGGCCTGTAATCCCAGCACTCGGGAGGCTGAGGCAGGAGGATTGTTGTGAGTTCGAGACCAGCCTGAGCCACAAAGTGAGCTTAAGGCTAGCCTGAACTGCATAGTGAGACCCTGTCTCAAAAAGACAAAAATAATAAATAAATAAATAAAAAGAAAGAGACACATATTTAGCTTCAGGTTGAAACTTTCACTAAGATGTTACTTATTTACCATGTACAAAAATGAACTAATAACCTACTCACCACCCCACATTAGCCAAGGTGGCACAAATAATTATACAGCTGCATGACCTAGTTATTTATTAAACAGATTTAACTGCTCTCTTAACCATCACAAAATACCACAAAATCATCAACTCACTGCAGTTATCTCTTGAACCCATCTATGTTTCTTCATTTTTATTTTCCCCATCTTAATTAAGCGAAGCATCTACATGCCACAGTATCTCCTAGCTGAACTCCCTGAATTTTCTTTTATACATCTGTGGTGGATAACTAATTGTCAACTTGAGTGGGGAATGCCTAGCTGAATTGAGTTAAACATGGTTCTGGGCATGGAAGACCCACTTTGAGAAGTATTGTTGGAATAATATAAAAGAAGAACAGAAAGGAAAAATTTCAGATCATTTTTCTTGGAGGAGCTTCAGCTCTTCTCTTTGGAAGGGCTCTGTGATCTTCACCTTGGACGTCATCTCCTGGCATTCCACGCAGATTCTTCAGTTCCCAGCACTGGCCTTTCTGCCTCTGCCACTGCAGCCTCTTTAGCTTCTAGCACTAACTTCTTGATCTCCCACTGCTGACCCCTTGGTCTTCCAAGGAATCTTTCAGCCTCCTTACATAGACTTAAGCTTTCACGTGGACTCACACAAGCCACCACCATGAGCTCCAGGCCATTACTTGGGTCCTTGGTATCTTTATGATTCAAGAGAGATCTTTTGCACTCTTCTACATTTCACTCTGTGGGCAGCCACCGTAGGCTTATCTTTTTGTGTCCTACATATGCAGCGTTTTGAGGAACCTTGCCCCAGCCCTGCAAGCTCTTATAAGCAGTAATACAAAATCCCTTTACTTAACGTATGTAGGACAATCCAGCCAAAAGGTCCTTCATTTTGTTTATTCTGCATGAAAGGTACATGCAGTGCTGAGCACAAATCAAAAAATTAGTATGTGCTACATACATATATCTCAGAATAGAAACAGACAAACGAGATTCATTAAACAACAGCCCTCATTCTATCACCACTTACGATTTTGTAGCTAAAGTAGAACTGAATTCTACTTAGCCTATGGTCAAAATAAAATAAGGACCCAATTCAGGAAATGGGCTTTCTTGATAATATATTTAAATCATTGGCACAAAATGCACCTGTTTTACTTTGTAGCAACATTTCTTTCTTTTTTGTAATGTATTTTAGTACAGGGTCTACAGGGTCTCACTACACAGACTGGACTCGTAGTCATCCTCCTGTTTTCAAACTTCCAGGTGCTGGGATTACAGGTACATGCCACCATGCCGTTTTCATTCCCCATTTCAGCACACCACAGTGGTGGGGCCAGCACACTGGGGATCAAACCCTGGTCCCTCCCTTCTGAGGGAGTTCGCTGAGCTAACTTGCTGGCCCTTTTATACTGACATTTCTACTCAACACTGAGCTTTCACTGTCCTCATCTCCATTTTATTTGTGGTACTAGGCAATCAAACCCATGGTTTCAAACATGTTAGCCAAGAGCTCTACTACAGAGCTCCAACTCCAGCCCTTGTTATCTCAGCTTTACATTCTTCTTTTTCTTATTTGAGATAAAAGCTCTTGTTTATTTTGAATTCACTAGTAGTCCAGGATAGCTTTTAACTTGTGATGATTCTCCTACTTCATCCTCCCACATGCTGAAATTACACACATGTGCCACTATGCCTAGCTCCTTTCACTTCTCAAGTACAGTAAGCCTCCAACTTACAAATATTTGAGTTGTGGATATTCACAGATATGAATGGATCCTGAATTATGAACATTCAAGAATGGTGATCAAATCATGGAAGTAGCTAATGTCAGCTGTCACAGTTGTGCTATGTGCTAACTGTATAGTGTGATTATAGCACAGTACAGTCAGGGATTTACTGTATTTTTGTTTGAGTTTTTATGCTTTTCATTAGTGTCAAAGGTGTGTAAGACTCACTTCATCAGACATAAGAATGAATTTTACTTATGATTGTTCCTAAAACAGAACATGTTTCTAAGTCAGGGACTTACTATACCTATTCAGGCAGCTTATCTCTAAAAAAGAAGTAAGTTCAGACATGTTACCCTTAGAAGAATTCGTATTTCTTGTTCAATGGCAGATTGAGTTTCAGGACTGAGTTTCCCTGTGTCACTGTAAGTCATAACACCAAGCTAAAATTTAAAAAAAGAAAAAAAGAGAGTAACTAAGCAGGAAAGCCCAAAGTAATAAAGAATTTAGCAAAGAACTAGCCTGGGTGGCAAAAAAATATGAAAATGTCTTTTCAGGGCAAAGAATTTAATCTTTTTTTTGAAACTATAAAGTCTAAAAACAAAATGCTAAGTACGAACAAGAAGAAAAATTTTAAATCATGGAAGTCTGATTCTGACTGCATTATTAAAAACTCTGGCTCCAAACCAGAAATACATATATCAAGATATGGAAGTGACTGAAGGAGCCACAGTAATAAATGTGGAAATATGAAATATTTGGAAAAGGTAAAGGAGGCTCAGAAAGTAGGTTTCTAATGCCATATGAAAAGGCTAGATAATTTTCTTTTAACTTTTGGATAACTTATGAAGTAACAGTTACTGAGCAGCTGAGAGAATTCTATGCTTTCTGCTACTCAAAATATTACCAAAACACTGTTTAGAATAATCTCATTTGGAATTGGAATGTGACTGGAAAAAGTAAATATACTAATTCATAATCAGATCTCTCAAACCATTTGATACAAGAAAACAAAATTATCACCTTCTCACTCATTCCAAATTTGGTAACCATCCGCTTAGCTATTTTTGTTGCAACATCAAAATCACTAGAAGCACCTGAAATTAAAAATAAAATTTAAACATACAACTCAATTTCTTTTTACAAAAAAATCTTTAAATTAACAAATACAATTTAATGTAAGCCCATTATCTAAAACCAACCTGTTGTAATATGGTCAGTTCCAAATATAAGCTCCTCGGCCACTCTTCCTCCCATACTAACATCCATTTGTGCAAGTAGCTGGGCTCTGGTTTCATTCCACCTGTCATTCTCAGGCAACAAGGACACCTAGACAATTGAAAAAGAAGCAATAATAGCCAAAGAAATTTACCTACAGTCCTGAAAAGTTACAATAAAACCAGAATTATCATTTAATTCTGATCAGAGATAGTACTTAATGATCCTGAAAAGTGAAAGATATTTACTAGACAACAAGTGACTAGGGCTGACCAAATAGCTCAGCGGATTAAAGCGCCTCAAGGAGGCACAAGGGCCAGGGGTTCGATCCCTGGGCACAATGAAATAGCAATTGAAACTATACAGCTCTTGGGAGGCTGTAAACAGGCATCACTAATAGTCCGACCTAGTAGCGAGACCCTAAACTCCCTGTAGACCCTTCCTTAAAATATAAAAAAAAAAGTGACAAATGAAAAAAAGCAACTTCTTGTTTTTGTTGTTGTTGTTTTGATATTTTGTTGAGAGGGTTCCACAGTGTAATTCAGACTGCTAAGTATAATTCAACTCGGTAGGTAGCCCAGGTGGGCTTCAAACCAATGTGGATCCTGTTGCTTTAGCATCTCAAGTGCTGGGATGACAAGTGTATGCCACCACACTCAGCAATAGCAGAAATTTAGAGAATATGAAAAATTACAAAGCCAAATTGCTTATTATAAGCAACAGATGTATAATGTTGCAGTAGGACTGCTTTACTCCCAACTACATAATTTTTTCAGCCATGTTTTCATCACACATAGCAATGAAACAATGGAGAAAAATATTCTTTATTAACAGAAAAATTTCACTAATGTCTCTGATTTCCAAAAGATTCATAAATTAAGAAAATATTACTTAAAAAATAACTATGACTAATCAACAGTTTTCTTCTGTAAGTTTCTGGAAAGCTGTATTAGAAAGCAAATAAATGAAACCATAAGAACCTTACATGTCCAAGAGTTGGCCCACGTGGCATGATAGTAGCTTTGTTAATAGGCATTGCATCTTTTGTGTAATATGCAATAATAGCATGACCAGATTCATGGTAGGCCGTAATGGTTTTGTTTTTGTTATCAATTTCCACACTTCTTCGTTCAGGGCCTACAACAAGAATTTAAGTTAAGTACTATGCAGAAGGTACTCTTAAATAAAAGGAAACCCATTGCCTTCAGATTAATATGAAACAACAACAACAAAAAAAAATCCCAAAACAACAAATCATTCTCCTTAATTCTTTTTGTGTGTGTGTGTGTGCATTTTAGGGAAGGATCTACAGGATGTTCAGGTCTCACTACTAGATCTGACTCAACTTGCAGTGATCCACTGTTTACAGCTCCTAAAACCTGGGATTACAGGATGCACCACCATGCCCAGTCCGAACTGCCATCTCAGCGTGCCCAGGAGAAGGGCTGGTATGGTAGGCCCAGGGATGGAACCCTAGCCCCTGCACCTGCCTGCAGGCGCTTTAATCCACTGAGCTATTTGGCTGGCCCTTTCTCCTTAATTCTTAAAGTAACAATACAGTGACATCTACATTGTCAAATAGCTCTAAGCTAGACATTTGCACTACCCAAAAAACAAAGTTTGAAAAACTCTGCTAAGTGTTTGGAACCCTGCTCAACAGTGAAACCAAAAATCTGACTTGAAAAAACCACATGGGCCGAGAGTGAGTCACTTATCGAATCTTGCTGCAGACAGAAAGGATAGATGCTCCACCCTAAACACAGCTTTTGCCCAGACAATATACATGGCGTGTCTAATTTTGGGGCCTCCAAACCAATTATTTGGTTTTCCATTATTTCTCATGGGAAAAACATGTTCAGTTCTTGCATTTTATGCTGTTCAGACATGAATTTGAAATGAATTTGATAAATAGGATGTCACTGCATTCTAAACATGCATTTTAAACAGTGTAATTTAAAAATCAGCAGAATTCAATCTACAATACAAAGAAATTAAAACTGTCAAAAAAGCAAATCAAACCTGTTAAATTATCAAATGGGCTAGAGATGTTTCTCTGTGATTGCCTATCAAATGACAGTCTCAGGTTTGAACCCTAGCATTATAAAATAAAATAGATGTTTAAAAAAAACAAAAAGCATCATCCTTGTATCAAGATTATTCTCTAAAAGAATACGAGATTTATCAGAACTCATAATCTGTTTTTAGGCCAATCCACAATTTAAAATAAAAATTACAACAGTATAAAATTAATCAAACATTTTATCAGCAATGTTGGATAAGGAGTGCACATGCACTTCTATAATCAAAAAAGCTATTAACACACATTTGCCTTTTGAGACCCATATTGCGTTGCTATTTTCAGGTACTTATTTTCATACTTCTATAACCTTTCTTTTTACTTTTGCAGTGCTGGGTACCAAGTCCAGTGCTTAAAATACACTACTAAGTTACAACCCCCAGCCCTATCCATTTTTAATGCCACCCCCCTTTAAGAAAGGGTTTCACCATAATGGCCTTGAACTCACTGGGGAGTCCAGTATGGCCTCAAACTCATGGCAATCCTCTTGCTTCAGCCTACCAAGAGCTGGTTCAATCAGAAAAAAAAAAAAAAAAAAGAGGTCTAAGAAACAAAATAAATATACCACAATGACAAGACAATACACTAATGAAGTATAATGGGAACTGTTTGACTCTCAAACTGAAAATATGTGAAATGGTTTATTATAAAATTTTTAAATGCACTGAAATTTTAAAGGAAGTTTAAATTCAGTGCAGTCTAAGGGGTTAGCTGTACAAAAGAATATTCTTTTGTACAGCTAACCCCTTAGACTGCACTGAATTTCAAAAAAATTCATTCCCTAACTTCATGAAAAATATACATAAAAGAAAGAAACCTACCCATTAGAATTTTATCTTTGGAAAACTCTAGTTCCTTCATGGTAACCATTTCTTTTCCATCAACAGCTGCCTTTAATGCAGCTTGGTTCACAAGATTCTCCAGCTCGGCTCCAGAAAACCCAACAGTTCCTCGAGCTATGATTTCTGGATCAACAGCTATATAACAGAATACAACATTAAAGTCTAAAATAGCTAAATAAAAATACTTTATAAAGAACACACATATTGGGGAGATAATGAGCTCAGAAGAGTAAGTGCTTCCTTGGCAAGTGCAAGGGCCTGAGTTCAATCCCCAGTTCTGCCAAAAAAGATAAAAGAAAACATATACATATAAAGGAAAAATACAACTTTCTGAACTATAACTTGAAATATTCACCTTTAAAATCAGACTCAAATTTACTAAACTGTGAAAAATACCAAAATACTCCATTAAAATCAGAACTGGAAAAATCATGACAGTTCTAAACATAACTACTAATTAGAAACTTCAAACGACCTATACTGTGACCAGCCCAAGAACAAATTAAAGTAACTAAGAACAAATATACAGACAACATTCTATTCCCTGAATTTTATCTTGCAACAATACCTGTGACATAAAACTTCTTATTATAAGAAACAGATTTAGCTTTATGGCATGTTTCAGCTAACTCTGAAAACTCTGGAACCTTAATAGGTTCATTTATATACCACGTATATCAACAATATATATTTTTCGGGCTGGCAAGATAGCTCAGCGGTCTAGAGCGCCTCTCAGGGACCGCGGTTCGAGCCCCAGCACCACATGCCATGCCAGCCCCTCCCCGCAGGGCGGGCTGAGCTCACCCCCCAACCCCGCAAAAAAAGAATCCGTGATGTGTAGCGAGACACTGTAATAAATAAAGGAATTTTTAAAAAAAACAAACAAACAAACAAAATATATATATATATATTTTCTTTTCTATTTGCCCCAAACTGACATCATGAGCTATTGTTAATGGAGCCTTTTTGATTATTTTGCATTGTACATTGGTGTTCTAAAAAGACTACATAAATAATCTTTTGATATCCCATAGAAAATTCCTCTGAATAAGGAATTGAAAATGATAGCATTTCTTGGATACACACAAATTAAAAAACACATTCTTTTAAAGGACATAAATGAATGGGGCTTCCACAACGTTAAGAACACAAAGTGTTCATATTACTATACTGTTAAGATAATAACGTGTATTATAGAATTAGACTTACACTTATCGAACTTGATTTTATCCAGATACCATTTCAAAATTTCTGTTCGGCCTTTTACATCTGGTCTTGGAACTGTAACTTGCATGTCAAAGCGGCCAGGACGTATTAAAGCACTGAAGGAAAAGTTTAAAAACAAAATTTAATAAACTAAGGTAACACATAGTAAACACAAAACTGAAACAACAGTCCCACAACAAACAGCAGGCAGATGGGCATAGCAGCACAGGTCAATAAAGTAAGCTGTACTGGCAATTGAGGCAGGAAGATCGTGACTTTGAACAAGTTAAAAAAAAAAAAAGCAGGGGTATGGGAACAAAGGTTCATTTAGCTATGTATACAACTAAAAGTAGTTATGCCCTCAGAAATAAATGCATGCATGTAAGTCATTCAAAGTGTAGCAATTCTAGAGTGGTGCCACATGCTTGTAGCCTTAGCTACTTGGGAGATAAGGGAGGGAGATTATTTGAACCCAGTAGTTCAAGACCAGCCAGGAATATACAGAAAGATTTGGTCTAAAAGAACAACCAAACAAAAAGTATTTTCCATGTAAAATATTAGTTAAGAAAAAAAATCCTTTAACAATCTTAGTGAGATATAATTTACATAATACAGAATTTAAAGTACATCATAGAGGGTTCATTTCAACTTAAATTTTAGAATAGTCTCATCTTCACAAAACAAAATCTTACTTCAACTGGCAGTCACTTTCCCCAATCCTGTGGCACTCATCTCTTTTGTAAATCTATTTATTCTGAACATGTTCATAAAAATAACATTCCATATAATGTCATCTTTTGTGATAGGTTTCTTCTTAGTATAAGGTATGAGACATATTTTACAAAAACTTTAATACTTACTTATCTAATGCTTCTGGAAAGTTTGTAGCTCCTATAATGATTACTCCCTCGTTGGGCTTAAAACTATTAAAAAAAAAAACAAGTGTCCTTTCATTTAAAAATGAAACACATTACACATATAGCAATGATCTACACAAAACTCTTTTATCATTAATTTTAATAAACAGTCAAGAAGAGACTCATAATAAGCCACCAGTCATCTGTGATCTCATGTATCTTCATATCTACTCTACTTCAATAAACCTGACTCAGGGTGCCTATTGAAAAATTAAGTTTTTAGAACTCAAAATATGTGCTTCTAAAAACCAGGCTCATTCTCACTAATCCCAGCTATAGGGGATACCGAGGAGGCAGGGTCAAGAGTTCAGAGTCAGCCTGGACCTATAAAAAATAACAGAAGGCAAGGAATCAAATCTCCAGTATCCTACCCTCATAAAATTCTAGATTTTCTAATTATTTCCAAATGTCTCATAAACTTGACTTTAAGACAGTTCTTTCAAAGCAACATCATTTCTTGGTTTTTAAATTATGAACAATGATCAAATGGAGTTTTTTAAACTCCAGCAGGGCACTAAAAGGTAACCATAAGCTATGTAACAGAGAAGCAGAGCTGATACAAAATACCCAATTGGTAATGGAAGCAGCACAATGCTGAGAGGAGAAACTTGACTCGATTTTCTTTTTCTTTTTTTAATGTATTTAATAAAGATCTACAGGTTCTCACTACATACACAGATCGGACTTGAAGTAGCCCCACTTCGACTTTCTATAAGATGGAATTCTTTGCTCCTTATACCCATACCATTTTTGCCTTATTATTACCAAATGCTTTATGAGAACAGTATGCATGAGATCACATCTACATATATCAAGTGTCAAGAGGGACCCATTATTCTGAAAAATTTTAACAGGAACAATCCTAATTTTTAAAAAGTATCACCATATTTCATATACAAACAAAGACTGTTACCCATCCATTTCAGCAAGAAGTTGATTTATAGTCTGCCTTGAATACGGATGCATCGGAGATTCAATTCTTTTCCCACCAACAGAATCTAATTCATCAATAAATATAACACAAGGAGCATTTGCTTTGGCTTCCCCTATGAAGACAGAAAAGTATTCAAATAAGTTGAAAGAAATCAACACTTTTTTTATCTTTTTTGGCGGAACCAGGGATTGAACTCAGGTCCTTGCACTTGCCAGGGAAGCGCTTATTCCACTGAGCCATCTCCCCAGCCCCCAACACTTTTTAACTAAAATATTACAAATATTAAAATGTATAAGACTGTCATAAGATAAAAAAAAAAAAATAGGAAGAAAATGCAAAAAAAAGTTGCTTTTTACTAAAAATAGTATGGGATGAAGAAAAAAAGATAATGATATAAAATAATAATTGACTACAAGGGGCTATTCATTCTTCCTAATATTCCTAAGAATGAAATCACATTAGAAGCTACGAACTCCTAATTGTATATCTTAGAACTGATGAAAATCTCTCTCTCTCTCTCTCTCTCACACACACACACACACACAGTTTCTCAAAAGCCCCTAGTCTCATCTAGCATTTTCATTACTTTTTTTTTAGGCAGGGTCCCACTACGTAGTTTAGGCTGGCCTTGAACTTCCTCCTTTATACAGCCCAGACTGGCTCAAACTCATGGTAATCCTCTTGCTTCAGCTCCCTGAGTGCTAGAATTACAGGCATGCACCACCACACCCACCCACATTTCCTATAAGATGATCAGACTATTAGAAAAAGTCTCTATTATCCCACATGGTAGGTTATCTAAAATCAGAATCCTACAATACCTCTTTCTGCTATCAAGCATTACCAATTAGTAAAGAAATATTCTTTCCTTAAAATTCATAAAATTTAGTTCTGCATATAAAACAAAACATACTAAAAAGATTTCTGATTCGGCTGGCTCCCACACCCACAAACATTTCATCAAATTCTGATCCGGAAGCATAATAAAAAGGAACATCAGCTTCTCCTGCCACAGCTCGGGCAAGAAGTGTCTTTCCTGTTCCTGGAGGTCCAACTAAAAGAATTCCTAAAACAAAAACAAAAATGATTCAGATTTGTTATTAAAAAATCCCTAGTAAGAACCAATAAAACAATTTATATAATTGTGAAGCTGAAGGAATACCAACCATCAACATTTTCATATACAGGAAAACATCTGTTTCTACTAATCATTCTCTTCTGGACTCTATAATTAATTTTCCTCTGTCATTTACATACTGTTTGTATATCAGCAAGATACAAAACATGTTTATATATAAAACTATAATAAGGAGAGTATGGTTAATAGTTAAACATGTTATCAACATTTATGAAGCAAAACAATATAAACCTACTTATGTGTGTATACACACACCAAACTGTTGAGTCTAGGTGGATATTACGCTTTAATCTATGCCAAAAGTTTGAAAAGTTTATTGATGCTGCACTATAACATAAAAAAAATTAAAAGGAAAGCATTAAAAAAAAAAAAAAAAAAACCCAAGGACTACCCTAGTTTTACTGATATCTAGCTGTTTTAAATCATATTTAGAATTTAAATCTAGTGGTATCTTAGTACCTAAGGACTTCTCCATATATAAAATATTCCTTGATTAGAGATAACTTCTATTATTTTTCTATGATGTTAGAGCACTGACTTCATAAATGTACCCTAAATTAGCAAAGGTTCATGCAAACATTCTCATATATTCCTGACTTCTCAAAAGAAGTATCAAGCAGTGTAAGAAAGGGTTTCTCTTTAACTCACCAAGTTTATTTCTAAAACTTTAAGGAAATAATTAAGCATCAAAGTGAAGACTATGTTAGGATGACTATCCCATATATATTAGAAACCGTGTGTGTGTGTGTGTGTGTGTGTGTGTACATGTTTTGTTTTGTTTTTAATTTTAGGGAAGGGTTACAGGGCATTCAGGATCTCACTACTAGTTCAGACTCAGTGATTCACCTGTTTATAGCCTCCGAAGAGCTAGGATTCCAGGCACACTCCACCATCCCATATATATTAGAAACCGTGTGTGTGTGTGTGTGTGTGTGTGTGTGTGTACATGCTCTGTTTTGTTTTTAATTTTAGGGAAGGGTCTACAGGGCATTCAGGGTCTCACTACTAGATCAGACTCAGTGATGCACCTGTTTACAGCCTCCAAAGAGCTAGGATTCCAGGCACAGTCCACCACACCCAGTCTCAATTGCTGCCTCAGCATGCCCCAGGGGTGGCTGGCATGGCAGGCCCATGGATCAAACTCCCGGCCCCTGTGCCTGCTTGAGGCACTTTAATTTACTGAGCTATTTGGCCAGCCCTTGGAAACCATAATAAAATTCAACATAAATGGTCAATGTTATCAATAATTAGCAGCTGATACTTCACTACTATAAAGATCAAGAAAGACCGCCTTCCCCCACCCCTTAACTCCTCAACAAAAAGAATGAGGAACTGTCTCACATTAACGACAAAACTAAATGTTCTGTGTGACACTACGGAGTAGAGGTCAAGGACACCATTGGATAGTCCTTGAAGGATACTCTTGGAATGAATGCTGACATCTAGTTATGGAATGTGAACTGATAATTGCTTTGTATCCAAGATAAATTCAGTAATTTTAGTATCAAAGAATATCCTTATTCACAACATCCACTGTATTTAAGAGTAACAAAGTATTACGACTACAATTTACTCTCAAATGGTTAAGTAAATGAATGTGGCTAAAGAGAAAAAGCAAAATACTAAAAAGTACTGAGTATGGGTTTCAGATATGGGAAGAGCAAACTTATAGACTATTCTCTTGCAACTTAAAACTCCAACATATAAAAACATAAATTATTTTTTAAAAAGATTATAAAAGGATATGTTCAAAGTAAAAACACAGCCGGATGTGGTGGTACATGCCTGTAATCCCAGCACTTGGGAGGCTAAGGCAGGAGACTGCCTCAAGTTCAAGCTCGCCTAAGCTACATAGTGAGTCCAAGGGCAGCCTGAACTGTGAAGCAAGAACCTGTCTCAAAAAACAAATAAAAATTGTTACAAGGGGAAAGATACTCTACCTTTTGGGAGTTTTCCACCAAGCACAGTAAATTTCTGTGGATTTTTCAAGAATTCAACAACTTCTTGTAATTCTTGTTTAGCTTCCTCCACCTAAAGATAATCCATCAAATATTTTAATAATTTTTAATCATTTATTTATTTGGTAGACAGTATCGCTATGCAGCTCAGACTTGTAAGTGATACTCCTGTCTCAGCCTCCCCAGTGTTGAGATTACAGGTATGTGCCACCACACCCAGTTTTGGTGGACAGCCAGGTATGCCAAGTGTTCCTGGGCTGGCATGTCATGCAGTACTGGGATCTGAACCCAGGTCCTTGCACTTGCCATGCACAGGTGCTCAGACTGACAAGCTATCTCCCCAACCCTGTCAAATATTTCTAATAACACTTCCTACTGGTTGGATTGCCATAGCTTCCTTTTGAAGCATCAATTTAATTTTAATTTAATATGATTAGCTCTTTATGTCAAGAAAAAGTATATAAAATGTCCCTTTATAAGTACTCAAAAGCTTCTCCTTTGTCCCTCTTTCGAATTATTCAATCTTTAATAATTATGCCAACAAAAATCATTTCAGTAGCTTACATTTTCTCAGTGTTGAAAAAAAATAACATTGAGTGGATTAAGAGTAAAACTACCCAGCACACAGTAAAACATGGCCAAAGGACAATCTGAGAAACTAAAATTTTTGGTCATGATCACTTTATACCAGTATTTCTAGGAAAGTTTTCACAAATATTTCCAGAAAATACTATAATTTTTTTTATTTGCTTTGGTATGGTTTTGACACAAGGTCTCCCTTTGTGGTTCAGGCTGGTCTTAAAATCAATTATGCAGTTGAGACTGGTCTGGAACATGCAGTGATCTTCCTACCTCAGTCTCCTTAGTGCTGGGAGTACTGGCATCCGCCATTAATGCCTGGCTAGAAAATATTGCCAGAGTCACAAAGTTTTTTTGTTATTACTTTTTGTTAGGCTTGGTAGGGCTTCAAAGTTATTCTGATTCACTCCTTAAAATTTTTACTGGGCCAGCCAGATAGCTCAGCGGACTAAAGCACCTGCTTAGGCAGTGTGAGCAACTAGGGCTGCTACGCCAGCTCTGGCCCTGGGGCGCACTGAGAAGGCCATTGAGACTGTGTGTGGTAGCACACACCTATAAACCCAGAGCTATAATCCCAGAAGAATCACTGTGAGTATGATCTACGTAATGAGATCCTGTAGACCCTGTACTAAATACAAAAACAAAAAGTCAGACATGGTGGCACACCCCTGTAATCCCAGGACTGTGAAGAATGGCCTGAGCCATTCTTAAGAACCTGTCTCCAAAAAAAAAAAGGCAAAAAACAAAACAAGGTCAAAAAACAGGCACAGCTGGGCACGGCAGTGCACGCCTGTAGTCCCAGCTACTGGGGAGGCTAAGGTGGGAGGATCGCTTGAATCCAGGAGCTCAGGGTACAATACATCTGAGGAGGACATAAAGTGCTGTAATATAGGTTTTTTTTTTTGTCTTTTTTTGAGACAGGGTCTCACTATGCAGTTCAGGCTGGCCTTAAGCTCACTTTGTAGCTCAGGCTGGTCTTGAACTCACAACAATCCTCCTGCCTCAGCCTCCCGAGTGCTGGGATTACAGGCCTGCGCCACCACGCCCAGCTCTTGTAATATAGTTTTTTTAGTCACATATTTTTCCTTCCAAACTCAAAAGCCTTTGACTCGTGAGTACACTCTGCAAAGGTGTTAACATCTTTTTCTTCCTGAATTTCCTAGCTATAGTTCAAACTGTATAATTATATTTGTTCTTTGTATACACAAATTACTTTGAGATAAATTTCATTTAATGGCTGCTAAATTTAAGGGTACTTTTAAATTAATGGCTACTAATTTATAGATTTAAATTATTTACATCACAGATTCAAGGGCCAGCCAGATACCTCAACAGACTAAAGCACCTGCTGAAACAGAATGCAGAGGACGGGATTCAATCCCGGTATGCTGTGCTAGTCCCACCCCCAGGGTGCGCTGAGACTGGGAGTGGTGGTGCACACCTGTAATCTCAGTGCTTGGGAGGCTGAAAACAGGAGAATCACTACAAGTCCGATCTACTTAGTAAGACCCTGTATCGAATACATTAAAAAAAAAAATTATAGATTCAAAGATAGACACACAGGAAAGTAAGACTGATATAAAACTCTTCAAAATAATAAGCCAGGCATGGTGCTGCATGCCTGTAATCCCAGCGGAAGGCTGAAGGATCACCGTAAGTTTGAGGCCAACCTGGCCTACACAGTGAGTTAAGAATCCAGCCTAGAATATATACCAAGACCTTCCTTTACACTGCACCCCTTATGGATATGCCAACACAGATTTCTAAGAATGAAAAGAGAGACATCATTTACTTCTAAAATTAATCACTCTCTATCAACCTCTTTGGTAAGAGTATTTCCAATTGAAGAACATAAAACCTATTGAGGAACAGAGGATCAAGAAAATGAATTACTGGGCCAAAGATAGGTAAGTGGTCTAAAATGGCTATTTAGGCAAGCACAGGGCCCACAATTCGATTCCTGGGACCACATACTATGCCAGCCCCGCCTCCTAGGCAGGCTGAGCTGGCCACCAAAAAAGAAAAAGATTATGAAGCCATACTAATTTTGTACACACACACACACACACACACACACACACACACACACGCACACATATGTGTGGTGTCGGCACAGGTGACTGAACCCAATGCTCACTAAGTACTGATCCAACCTCAAGACTTCCTAATTTTCAAAAAATTAAAAATTGACTATAATATAAGGGATTGAACCTATGGGTGCTCTACCACTGACACCATCCCAACCCTTTTAATTTTTTGTTTTGAGACATAATATTGTTAATTTGCCCAGATTGGCTTTAACTTGGTAATCTTTCTGACTCAGCCTCCTGAGTAGCTAGGACTATATACATGAGCTGCCACACTCAACTAACAGTCCTTCTTAAAATGTCTTTTGAGAGGAGAAAGTCTTTAGATCTAGATCACAAATTTCACACTCTTCTTATAGAAAGATTTCTCCCAAAATATTCCTTAAAAGACAATTACCCAGAATCTATCATTCCCAAAATGAAAAGCTTATCAAATACAGCACACAAGAGCATAGTATAAAACTAAAATTCCAGACTTAATATTTGAAGAAAGACAATTGAAATTAGAAGGAAGTATTTGTGTTGACTAGTCTAGATATAATTTCATGATCCAAATGTAAGAGGTTCCCACAGTCATGTTTCTCTAAGCTACTCATTCTCCTATCCTCACAAAATTTTGTACCTTTTTCAGAAATTACACATCTTCTGTCAGCTGACAACCTTGAGTCTGATTTCACAAACAACTTTCACCTATTTATTAACATCCTACTTTATTTCCTGTTACAAGATAAGTTATCTATGTACCTTTTTCAAATAAAATTCAATTATTTATAATTGCTTATTTCATCCCATCTATCTCTTATAAATTCGTAACACTCACAATTTAGCCCTGCTAATCTCATTGAAATTATTCACTATCAAGTACACCAATGGCACACTGCTAAAATTAAACCCAATTCTCACTTGATCCATCAACACACAGCTAGCTGACTCCTCTCCCTCATGCTGGAAATACTTTCTTCCAGTTTATTCCCCCTTGCCTACTTCACAGACAATTCCTCAATATTTGTTCCTGGTTTCTCTTCCCAGGCCTATTAACCCATTAGTGTTCTGCAGTTTAAACTCACACCTCTTCTCTTTTCTGTCATAATTACTTCCTTAGTGAGCTCATTCAAACCAAGAGACTTAATATCTATGAATGTAAACGTATCTATGAATGTAAACTTCAGGACTTTTCATTTTAGCTTGAACTTTCCCAAAATTCCAATATAATGCACTCAAATGCATATTCAGTGATTTCATTTGTATACCTCAGGTTTAATATACCTACAATTAAATTTCTAATCTTTACTAAGAATTATGGCTCTATCCAGAGCCTAATTTTTTTAATTTCAGAAAACGGCAACTCTATTCCTCTAATTGCTCATACTTAAACCTTAGGGTCTTCTTGACCCATCTTTCTCTTATACTTCAACTTCTAATCAGGAAATTCTATTGTATCTACCTTAACGATATAATACATGTTACCAATCCACTGCAATATTTGTCTAAGCCAACATCACCTCTTGCCTGGACTGCTGCAACAGCCTGTTATCCACCTTTGTCTTTTCTGATTCTAACTTAGAGGTTATGAACATAGCAACTAGAGTGTTCTCAGAAATTAATCCATATCTCTGCTCAAAATTCAATGGAACCAATTTACACAACAGTAAGAGGAGGTTTAAAATGGCTTTATACAATACACTCTTATATAACTCCCTGGCCTTATCACCTACTGTACTTTACCTATTTAGTTCCACAATCAAGCCTAAAAAACCTTACTAAAGACTGTGCGTGGTAGCACATGCCTGTAATCCCAGTACTTGAGGAGGTTGGAGCAGAAGGATCGCAGAGAGTTCAAGGCCTTGAGCTACAAAGTGAGCTCAAAGCCTAAACTGCATAGCTGTCTCACACAGATCAAAAAAAAAGGAAAACAAATAAAAACAAAAAACTCAAACCAACCCTCTTATTTAAGGGCCAGGGAGATGGCTCAGTAGAATAAATGCTTGCCTGGCAAGTGCTAGGTCCTGAGTTCAATCTGCGGTACCGTAAAATAAATTAAATTAAAATAAAATAAAATTTCAGCCCCTTTCCTAGGACTTCAATTTCTCTTTCCCTTGGTCCCCATCAGGATTCTAAGGCTGCTAATTTTTATTTAATTTACCTATTCCAGAACAACCTTCATAATCAAATATTGACCTTACATAGAGTATCAATTATACAGTATATAAAATGGGCAATGAAATCTTAACTTACTCCTTTAACATGCTCAAAAGTGACATTTTTCATCTGAACAGGATCAACTGCAGAATCAAGCCCTGTAGTTGTCCGGAAGCGGACTACAATAGAAGAAAACAAATTAATATCTGATAATTAATAAAATTCTAACCAACTTAGTATTCAGATGCAAGAATGCAAAACATACAAAAATTAAGCCCTGGAGAAGTACAAAACAGAGCCTAGGTTCTGAATCTCTATACCATGCTTGATTCACATTAAAGACACATACTGTTGCACTTTCCAGTTAAAATCATTAATTACTTTCCTCTTTCCTTGTAATATCTAGTAATAGAAACCTTAAATCAATGGGTATCAAATTTCAGTATGTATTTTTTTAAAAATCACTTGAGAATTACGTTAAAATGCAAGTGTCCAAAACCAGGCTACCTTCTTGCAGAACTGAGTGTTCAGGAGTTTGCATTCTTAACAAGCACCTTTAATTATTCTCACATAATCAGTTACAGACCTACGAGGTATACTGTCTTAGACACATGAAAAATTGGTCCATTTGTTTAAAAAAAACAAACAAAGTTGGGTTGGCGAGGTAGGTCAGCAGAGTAAGTGCCTGCCTAGGCAAGGGCAGGGACCAGGGCTCACCCTCAGCGCTTCATGTAGCATCAGCTTCAGCCCTGGACACACTGAGCCAGTCATCAGTAATCCCTAGAATCAGTAATATTACGATCACCGGTAACACCTCAACCCCAGTGCTGAGGAGGCTGAAAACAGGAGGATCACTGCAGAGTCCAAGCTGCATAGTAAGACCCTGTACCAAATACATTTTTTTAAAAAAGCCCAAGGGGACAGGGAGATGACTTCCCTGACAAGTGCAAGAACCTGTGTTCAAACCCCAGTTCTGCCCCCTCCCCAAAAAAAGCCCTAAATTCATTTTTCAAGTATGCTTCAGAAATTACATCTTTAAGTAAGAAAAAAGTCTGGTAAAATATTTTAAAGAGCTTCTAAGAAACTATTACAAAACTTTTAAAAATTGCCCAATATCCAAGTTCGCAACTACAGCACTTACTTATGAGTAATTCCCAATATCCACAGGAGGCCTCAATATTACCACTGAGATGCTGTTATGGCTGACATTGTGTCAACTTGATATATTTAGGTAACTTAGTGACTCGGCAGAAGGGCAAAGGCTTGTTATGCTTTGTGTCTAGATGCCCCCCCAAAGCCTCATATAGTTAGAGTGGGCTTTTAGAGTTGATTAATGGTCCAATGAGTGCTACACCACCTTGGAGTGGATAGCCTGCATATAACAGAAGGGAAGGAAGAGGCTTGCTCTTCCTGCTCCTCCCCTGTGGTCTTGTTGCTTCTGCTATCTTCTACCGGCTCCTTTGCCACGTCATCCTGCCTTTGAGCCAAGTGATTATAGACTGAAACCTCCACAAACTGTAAGCAGTGGAAAGCTGTTCTGGATGGGAGATTCTGGCAAGAGCTCAAAAGACCAGAACTGCTGGTAAAGACCAGGTTTGGGAGGTTTCTCCTGGCAAGACATTAGCTCCTGTACTCCACGTGATGATTTATGGTTTCACAAAGTTTGTCTGCATTTTGCTTGTGTCCAGAGACTTTGCCTGAGACTAAGGGTGGTAGACTAATCTGGTAGAAAAAATTCCAAGGCAGACATGGTGGGTGGCATGGCTATTGCTGAGGGCTTTTAGTCAAGATTTTGAAAATCAAGAGCAAAGAGCCCAGCAGAATGGTTTAAAATGTGAGTTCAGCCAGAAAGGAAGCTTCAGTGAATCTGTGCACTGTAAAGGTAGAACTTAGGAGATCTCCATTGCTGAGAAGAAATAAGAGAATACAAAAGATGAGCTGAAGGCATTACAAGCAACAGCGAATCTCTATCTTTGCAGCCTTAAAACTGCAGAAAAGTGAAATACTTTTCTTTGAGGAGAAATCCTCAGAACACCATGTTCCCAAATGGCAGCAGTGACATTACGTTCCCAAATGGCAGTGGTGGCCACACCAGGTTCTATGATGGCTGCAGCACACAGAATTTGTTCATAAAGAATATCCAGTGATTGTCACTTCACCCTTCTAGCCTAGAGAACAGGAAGCCAGTTTACTACTTATTGGCAGATCTTGACAACATGCACACTGAACTCATTTTATGTGAAAGAGCTACATGATTAAGAAGGCTATCACATTTTGAAATGGGAGGCCAGGCAGTGTGCCCTTGAGAGAGCAGTGTGTAAAGCTGTGAATGGAGAAGCCAAAGGCATAAGGGAGACCTCAGAAGGCTAAAAAAAGCCAGGAATGTGGCTCATCCAAGGAAAGTTTAAGGAAGGAGCAAAATAGGCCTAAGAAGAGGCCATCAGAGCTGTAACCACTGGAAGTGTCACAGGGGTAGAGCCACACGAGGCCTTTTGAGGTCACAAATTATAACAGATTGTTCAGATTTTTATATGGAACTACAGAACTTAATGTTTGCCTTCCTGGATTCTGGACTGGCACTGGTCCCATTCCTTTATATCTCTGTAACTTTTGAAATGGAAATGTTTATCTTATGTAACTGAATGTTTTTATTTCTACAGGGGTTCACAGTTAAGAGCCTAACATCTCAGAGATTTACCGACCTGGACTTTTCAGCAATGCTGAAATTATTAGTACTTTGCAACTCTTAAAGAGATGGACAAAAATGCCTTTTGCATAAAGGGCTGTGAGTCTTTAGTGGACTGGGGGGTAATGCTATGTCTCTGGATGTCCCTCCAAAGCTTCACATAGTCACGGAAGTGGGCTTTTTGAGTTGGTGACTGATTCATGGTCCAATTCTGGGCTTAATGGTGGGAGTGCTACACCCACCCTAGTGTTAGTACACCCTGCATACAATAGAAAAGAGGGAAAGAGGTTTGCTCTCTTGCTCCTTTTTGCTCATCACTTTAGCTATCTTACATTGCCACAAACAATCGTTCCTCTGCCGTGTGCCACTCTGCCTTAGAGGTAATGGACTACGGACTAAAACCTCCACAAACTAGGACTGAAACCTCCACAAACTATTAACTTTAAATAAACCTTTCCTTCCTTAATTCTGGGCACCAAATATTTTGGCTCGGCAACAAGAGAAAAGTTACTATGATGCTTTACAAACATGCTGAGCCTGAGCAAGAGAAAGGCATGGAGATGATGTGGGTGTAAAGGACCACCCCTACCACCCAGGGCAGGTAGAGAAATAAGAACGAACTGATTGATGGTTCTTCAGAGGAGCTCCAGTCTTCACTACCAACTAGGTCACTGTCTCCTGGTTTCTGGTTCAGTTCAGAACTGTTCAATTTCCATCTGGGATTCTTCAGCCTCCTGGCATGGACTTTTAGACTCTTCAGCCTTTTGGCATATATCCTTCAGCATTCTGTCCCAGGCCCCTATGGGCCTCCAGATAAGGACTTGCACACAACACTGCAGAGAAAACCACACCTCGGACGGGACCCTTCAGCATCCAGCACGCAGACACACCCTATGCACTCTTACTGTCTCAACTCTGTGGCTGACAATTATAATCCAAGCTTGTAAATCCTTATTGTGTTATATCTGTTTCTCTAGTAAACCCTAACTGATACAGCTTCTGTGAAATTTAGATGCAAAAAATAAGGCAAAAGAGGGCTGGCCAAACAGACTGGAGGATTAACACGCTTGCAAGTTAAGTGCAGGGGCCTGTAGTGCCAGCCCTGCTCCTGGCGTGTGCTGGACAGCAATTGAGACTGGGCGTGGTGGCACATGCCTGTAATCCCAGTCCTTGGGAGGCTGTAAACATTTGGATCACTATAAGTCTGATCCAGTAGTGACTCTAAACACCCTGCAGACCCTTCCCTAAAAAAATACAAAAAAATAAGGCAAAAGAAAGAAATGCTTGCTGGGTATGGTGGCATGTATCTATAATCCCAACATCTTGGGAGGCTTAGGAAGAAGGATCTCAAACTCGAGCCTACGTGGGCAACTCAGTAAGATCCCAAGTCAAAATAAAAAAAAAAGAAGAAAAAAAAAAAAAAAAAAAAAAAAAAATGAAAAAAAAACCTTGGAAAAAAAGAAAAAAAAAAAAAAAAAAAAAAAAAAAAAAAAAAAAAAAAAAAAAAAAAAAAAAAGCTGTAAATATAGCTGACTACAAGTCCTTGGACAAAAAGAAAAAAAAAAAAATACTAGCAACAAAAAGAAATACTTAACACTTCAAGAACATACAAGTGGGAAAACAAATATATAAAACAGCGATTCTAAAATGGATACAAACATTATGAGCCTAATAGAGTGTAAGGGTCTTAGATACTTAATTGTAGAGAAAGAACATGTGGTAAAAACTAAATGATAGCTGATACAATAATCAGAAACACCTAAATCTGTTATTATAATTGTATTGCAGAATTGCAAACTGAAAAGATACTGGATTCATTTAATTATCTTCAGAAAAAATTTGGAGAAAGAAAAGAGAGAGAAAGAAAAAAGAAAGAAAGAATTCAATTTATGGACTTGTCTTTGAAACATAAAGACTATCTTTTATTGTTACTATAAAATTCTATATATTAAAATTTTGTCATCCAATCTGTATTTTTTAAAACCCTGGAAAACTAACCACTAGGAATGAAAGGGCTTATAAAAGCAATCCAACAGGAGGTCCTCATCAGGTGCTATGGCCACAAACTTCCAAAACTACAAGCTAAATAAACCTCTTTTCCTTATAAAGAATTCGGCCTTATAGCAACACAAAAATTCTATACCATAAATCTATAGTGAAGAGGAAAAGACTATTTAAAGAAATACAAAAGTTAACATGGCAGATAAATAAAAGAGACTTTACCAGATAAAAATGGATTTTTTAAGAGTCCATAAATGCCAAATAGCAGCAGAACAAAGAGAATTAGACGAGTTCGCCTTAAGGAATCTGGAAGAGAAAGAGAAAAGCTTAAGTCAAATGCCAGCAATAAGGTAGTACAGGTTAAAGAAATGCTTACTGATAATCAAACTTTTATCACACCCAATTTTGGAATCTGGCATTCTTGTGCACACCTACATGGTTTTAAGCACTGTCTTCCTCAAACCTTCATGAAACCACATATGATTGTCTCCAACTTTAGTTTCTCTCTTGAGGAAAAAACTGTCAATAGTATCTCCACTCAATGCAGCTTAACTTACAAATATAATGGAATAAATCCATGTAAAGAAGGAAATGTGTTTTTGTTTCTGAGACAAGATCCCAATATGTAGTATAAACTGGCTTTGAGCTCAATATGTAACCCAGGTGGATCTCAAATTCATGCTAAGCTTGCTCCCTCAGCCTTTTAAATGATTGGAAAAGGAATGATTTTAGAAAAGTCATTTATAATAGTTTAAATGTAGGGCTACAACATGCTTTCAGTTATTCTTCTCAAATCAACTTACCATTGGTTTTTTGTGTTAATGCTTGAGCTTTCAGAAAACCCTCGGCAAAACCAGTTTTAAATGCATCTTGATGAGCTTCGGGTATGTTTTTAGTTTTCATGAGTTTGTCCAAACTCTCAACATCTGATCCTCTGTCTCGTAAAAGAAACCCCTAAAATGCATGAAATAACAAAACAGTACTTATTGGCAACTGTACAGATAGTAACAATCCCCATTTACATCATAATCACCCACTAAACATTAATTAGCAGTATAGAATTTCACTTGTATTGCCAATGTGAACAGATTAAGATTTAACACTAAATTAATCAATCAAGTGACCAGGACATTAAAACTAGATCCCACATGCACACAAACCAATTATGAACATATAGCATCATTACTCTCTGCACTACACTATAATGAAAACACTGTAACATAACACTTAGGTTTTTAATGAATTGACGTTCATACCTCCTATCTCTGCTTCTAATCTTAATTCTTTTATCTCTGCTACAAGAAAAATATCATTACCTTAGTAAGATTAAAATATTACCCCCAGCTGGGGATATAGCTCAGTGCCATAAATCCCTGCCAGGACTGGCAAGTGTAAGGTCCTGAGGTCAACTCCCAGTACCAAGCAGAAAAAGAAAATATTACTGTGCATGGCCAGACAGGATGGCACACATCTGTAATCCCAGAACTCAGGAGGTTGAGGAAGGAAGATCTCTCTAAGTTTGAGGATCCTGGACTACAAACTGAGATCAAGGCCAGCCCGAACTGCATAGCAAAACACCATCTCAAACAGAAAAAAAAAATCACCCTGTATATACTAAAGATGTAAAGATAAAAATCATTAAAGTTTCCAGACTCCTGGAAAGAAATACATAAATAACTTGAAAAAGAATTTTTTTTTTGAAATCAAGGGACAGAGAGATAGCTCAGCAGTCTAAGTGTCTGCCTGCCAAGCACAAGGAACCAGGTTTGATCCACAGTACATTGTGGCAGTCATGCCCTGGGCACTTACAGATTGGATGTGGTGGTACATGCCTGTACTCTCAGCACTGGAGAGGTTAAAACAGGAGGATCACTACAAGTCTGAACTATGTAGTGAGACCCTGTACCAAATAAAAAGATCTATAGAAGTACTATTATAATAGTAAAAAGAAATGCTATGTATGGAATGCCAGGAAGACCTCATATAGAATGGATATGAAAACCACACAGAGGGAAAACCTGATAAAGCCATGAAACAGTATTCAAGAACTATATGTGATCTGACACGTCTTAAAGGTCAAAAGCAGAGGATAGGGAAGAGACTGTGGCAAACTGAAAACAAGAACAGAAAAATGGTCAGTAGAGGCCAAACAATGAAATGTCCTATATACCAGATTGAGTTAGATCATCATTTTATTACTGAACTTTTTCATGTTTTTGAAGTTTATTTTGTTGAACCCAAGGCCTCAAGCATCCTACCAATGATTTACATGCCCAGACTGTATTATTTTAGAAAGACTGATGAGTGGATCTGGAAGCAAGACAAACATAGCAAGACTAGAGGAAAGATTAAATGTTACAGTAATTCAGGTAAAAAATGGTTACAGCACATAAAAGGCAGTAGAACAGGAAATAAATGGGAAGACTTCAAAAATATTTAAGTGGGACCAGGGAGATGGCTCAGTGAAATAAGAACTACCCTGGCAAGCACAAGGGTCAGAGTTCAATCCCGGGTTCTGCCCAAAAAAAAAGAAAAAGAAAAGAAATATTTAAGAGATTGGACCCACAGTGATTAATAAATATGAAAGGTAAAGACAATCTTGCCTGACCACCAGGATGCTAACTTGGGTGGGTGCTACTGGTTTATACGAGGTACAATCAATCACGTACAGGTTGGTACGAAAAATATAATCAGCAGCTATATAAGAAGCAAGTGAAAACAAGTACGGTACCCAGGGGAACTGTAACAGGTGTAATTACACAGGTCATTAATTTCTTATCAGTGAACTGAAAGGGGAAAGCCCATCAGCCAAGAAAAAAAAATAAGAAAATATTGAAAATGTACTTACTGCCTTAATAAAGATTATTCCTTTCTGAACCATTAAAAGAGATTTAATTACCTTCACAAATGACGGTGCTATATTCTGTGTTTCAGCTAATCTTTCAGAGGTGGACTGCAGACGTCGTGTCCTTGATTTCAAAGTTTTAAAACCCCGGGACTGTATAAAAACTAAACAAAACAGTACCATTTACTTTTTAAGTTGATAACAGAAACTACAAGCTTAGGACTCTAAAGTCTGACAGCACATCTGTATGTCTTGCTTTATCTTGTTTTTCATAGTTCTTTTGCCAAGCAGTTCAATATGGTTTACTTTTTTCTACGATCCTTTTATGCAAAAAAGTTTAAGTATTTTATTTGTTTCATAATGGAATAGTAAATAGAGTTATTTCACAGTGTAATTTAGAAAATAGCACTACAAAGAGGATTAATAAAATTCTTTTCTGGTCTTTTTTCTTTTCTAGGCCCAGGAATCGCTGGTTAACTTTTATACTTTTCCCAAAACTGTAAGTAAGTCATTCAAAGGAATTAAATGCAAAATTATTTTACATTTTCTTGGTAATTACAAAATGTCTTTTAAAATCAGTGTTTCCTAGTTCCTTAAATCTTAATTCAACTTCCTCACAGTAACCACTGTTAATAATCCATTACTAATCTATATATTCTTTCTATAAAAATTATTTCAGAAATAAAACATAACTTTGTGCAACTGTCTTCCTAATAGCATACTACAGATATATTTCAGAACAAGACAGACAGTACATTCAGTTTAAGTTCCACTTACGAGTTTTCTGATTTATCAAATACTTATCCAAGTTTTAATTTCTAAATTATGGATATTATTACTATTTCATTTTTATTTCTTTGATCTAAAGATCGAACCTAAGGCCTCACATATGCTAAATACATACTCTACCAATGAGCTACAACCTCAGCCCCCATTAACACATGCAGAACAAATGAAATACTAAGAAACTGCCCTTTAAGAAAGCTGTTATTGTATGTGCCTAATCATGAATGCCTTTCTTCCGTATTCTCACCAATTCTAGGTAATAAAACCTTTTAAATTTATATAAATTTGACTGGCAAAAAAGAAAAAAATGCTATCATGTTACACTTGTAACTCCAGATTAAGACTGGGAAAGGTTTTAGGATTCTTTTTATTTTATTATTTTTCTTTGTCATTCATATCCTTTACACACTTCACATTTTCACTTTTTTGTAGATTATAGATATTACAGAATCTTTTCATTTTAAAATACGTATATTTTATATATTAGTGTATGCATGTGAGTATATTTAGATAAGTATAATGAAAACATCTGTTTTAATTATATTCTCATTGGGCTGGGACGATAGCTCAGCAGTCTCAGTAATTGCCTGGCAAGTGCAAAGACCCAAGTTTGATCACTGGTACTGCATGCCATGCTGGCCCAGAACCCTATGCATGGTGGCACATATCTGTAATCCCAGCACTGGGGAGGCTAAGACAGGAGGATCACTACAAGTCTGAACTGTGCAGCAAGACCCTATATCAAATAAATTTTTAAAAATTAACTAATTAATTTTCATTATGGCCTTGTCTTTACAATACACAAATATATATAATGTTAATATAACTGAATGTTTTTATCTGCAGCATGTTTTTCTATTTTTGTCTTAACTAAGAGTTCCACACTCAAAGCAAGGTTTTCTAAAAAAAATTTATTGCCTTTAGAACTTTAAAGTCTAAAATTTATTTTTTGATATAATGTAAAATAAGAACCTGACTATTCATTTTTCTCAAATGGTTATCCACCACTTGTTGATTCAAATCCTTAATCTTTTTACATGGTCATAGGCCAGCATCACTTTAAATTCTTTAGTTTTACAGTTAATACTACTGATTTCTACTGCTAAAACATATATAACTTCCCAGTTTCTACAAGTCTTTAAGGAAACTTCACTAGAATTATTCTAACTTAATAAATTTGGGCAAAAATGGATACTGTCATAATGCCATGTCCTTCCAAACATGACTTGACATTCTATTGTTTTACTCAGTTCTACCAGTAAAAGCTTCAAACTCTAGCTTATGTACATATGTACAAAAATGTATTTCTTGTCAGGATAAACATCAGGATTTGAACAAACTGTAAATAAAATCTGGTACAAGAAAGCTTTTGCGTCTTATTTATTTATTTATTTATTTATTTATTTATTTATTTATTTTTTGTCTTTTTGAGACAGGGTCTCACTATGCAGTTCAGGCTGGCCTTAAGCTCACTTTGTAGCTCAGGCTGGTCTCGAACTCACAACAATCCTGCTGCCTCAGCCTCCCGAGTGCTGGGATTACAGGCATGCGCCACCACGCCCGGCTTGCGTCTAATTTATTTTGTATGAAAACAAAGTAAACTCACTATCTGAATAACCTGTTGGTTTTCTAGTTAAATAACTACATATCTACAAATTATAACTTTGCTCCTTCAACTTATAGATGACTGAATTCTCTTTTTAATTGTATTGTTCAGAATCCCCAAATCTTGTCTAAAAATACTGTCTAACAATAGACATGTTGTTTCTCAGATTGATGGCAACAAATGGTATTTTAGGAAATTCTACAAGATTTCCTCTCTTCACTTCTAGCTAAGTTTTCAGGAAACACAGCAATTAAAATATATCACAAACTGAAATAACAGCATTTTCCTTCTTCACTCAACATCATGAAGTAACAGATTTATGAATGTTAAATTACATCTGCATTCCCCAATCATGATTTTTTTTTAACACATGACTTGGTTTTGTCAGATTTTACTTATGATTTCAATACTCATTAAGAAATTGACATATTGCACCCTTTTTCCTGCTAATAGTGATCAGTCTTAATAACAGCAGCAACCTTAGAACCTTAAACCAGGAATCCCAGTCATTCTCTTTCATTTTAGGGGACGGAAACAGCAGGTCTTGCCACGCTGCCCAAATCATCTTGAACTCCTGGGCATCCAACCTCAGCTTAGTAGCATGGACCAAAGGTACATGCCATTGCGTCCAGCTTATCTTTAACAAACTTTTAGGGTTGGTATTATAATTTAGTGATAAAGTGCTTGTTCAGCATGGTGTGTCTCCCTATATAGCCCAGGCAGGCCTCAAATATTTTATCTTTCTGTTTCAGGCTCCCAAGTAACTTGTCAGAAATATACATACCATACCTGACTTACTAAAAAATTCTAAAAAAAAAAAATCTTTCAAGTAACAGAAAACTTATCCTAGATAATGTATGTAACTATCTTATTATCTGAAGCACTGGAGAGGCTGAGGAAGGAGGGTCACTGTGTTTGAGACCAGCGTGAGCTCCATAAGAAAGTTCAAGGCCAGCCTGAACAGGATAGCAAGACCCTGTCTCAAAAACTAAACAAAAACACACATCAACACAGTTGCATGCTGTGGTTCATGCCCATAGTTCCATTTATTCACAAGACTGAGGCAGAAGAACTGAAGTGCGAAGCCTAAAAAATGAGCCAATCCCACAGCAGATGTGACTTAACTTTTAGGCTACAATTAGTAAAAAGGCACATTGGAATGAGGAGTGAATGTGTACATCTGTGTTTAGAGGAACCTGTCTCTGGAAATTCCTAGTTTGAGCAGTTGCCAAAGATTCAAACAGGTAATGTTACTCCTTAATCATACATATATTTGTTTTTTTGCTTTTTTTAAGGTCATACATAATACTTGTGATATTGTGCATATCCATGGTAGCTTGCAATTTGCAGTTCATACGATTATATGATACTCTTAAAAAGATGTCATTTACTTGTAGGTACTGACCACTATACTCTTGTTTAAAAACAAACATGGAGATTCTTCATCTTCCAATTATTGGCACTCATTCAATTGTTTAGCATATCAATCAAAGCCTACTTTTACTCTGCACTTGGAGGTTTTCCTGGGTTTTACTGAAATAGATGTATATCTTTCATGACATATTATCCTAAATTCCATGAAGACATGGAACATGTCTTTCTCATTCACAATAATCAGTATCACTTAATGATTACAGTGGTCACTCTCTGGGAGGTTATGTTTGAGACACTACCGCGATAATGAAAATCAGTGAAGTAAAGATACTGCTATTCCACTGTTCTTATTTTAGTATTTATATGTATTTTAAGTCATTATAAACCCTTCCCATGTTCTTATAAACCTTTCCCACACTTTTAAAAGCACTTCTAATGTTCTTAATCATTTTCTAAATTTGTAACACTACATAATTTTAACATCATATGTATACTGTATGTTACTGCACAATCCCACAATGTAGCAAAAATTCCACAATAATAATTTAGATTAGGGTCAGAGATAGCTCAGTGGTCTAAGCTATTGCCTAGGCAAGCACAAGGACCAGGTTAGACACCAGATACCACAGGCTAAACTGGTCACCAAGATCGGGCAAGGTGGCACATGCTTGTAATCCCAGCACTAGGGAGGCTAAAACAGGATTACTAGTAGTCTGATCTGTGTAGTGAGACCCTGTACCAGATACATAAAATTAAAAAACAAGAACAATAATAATACTCTAGTATTTTTTTGAAACCTGCAGAACAGTGTGAATCTATGAAAGTCAAACTTCAAAAGAGGGACTACTATATTACTAGTGCCTCATAATCAATTAATGAGTAATAAATGAAATTTTGATTTCACTATCAATTTGTTGTCACCTAATTTAACTTATTAAAACTGTTCTGGTGTTCCTCTAGACTTTGTAACTTTTCTATTAGCTTTCCTTTCCTTTTTGATATGAGAACTAGTAGACAAATGTGCTTAAGTCAATTTTTTGAAATACATGTAAGTAAATATCTAGGAACTTGGCTTACTATGGTACTTGTCACACACAAAGTTGACAGTTCCTATTACACATTTTCCAGATCTAAAATAGTATAGAACTACCTAAACTAATAAATTCCAAGTACTCTTAAGTACTGTCCACTGCAAACAGATAGTCATAATTACTAGCACCATTAAAACAAATCTTAAAATGTTAAGTAATCTATTATACTTTTCAAAACAAACACAGTTGTTGCTTAATACCTGGCCAGTACTGAAGATCTGAACAAAGTCTCTGAAGAGTTCTTGGATGGTGTCGAAACAAGTAAGAGGAACGTAAAGTATGAAGCATATCTAAGTGACCTGGAGGAAAATTACAAAAGGTAAGCTTCCTGATTTCCAAACCAAAAACACAAAGATCACATGCAGTATTCAGCAATTTTATTAAATATTAGAAAAGTCACAATATAATGAGTTTAACTATTTTTGTCTGTGATATGGTTTCCTTTCACAAAAATACCTAAAGCATTATTACTTTAAAATTTAGAGCTCTTTATGTTACTGTCACTTAACAGATTACTTTTAATTCTGATATATAGCTTCCAAAACTAAAAACAATCAAACCACAGCTACTGCTATCTTTCCCTTTTAAAGTTTTCATAATCAGTGAGTATAAAGAAAGTTCCTTTCACAGTTATAGAACATAATACAGTGATCCTTTCCAACTTGTACTCTTAAGTAATGTGTTAATCCTATCTTATTTCTAAGACCCTACGGACTTGGTTGGCAGCAGCAACAACAGAAATAAATTCTCGTTATCACTGGTGTTTCAGTTAAAATTACATATGCAGATTAGAAAAGCAACAACCGCAACAATAAAAACTTTACCCTAGTGAACACGTACTACAGGGCAAGCACTTTAAGAAATTTTTGTTGCTGTACTTTGTTTTGGTACCAGGGATTGAACTCAGGACCTTGCACTTGCCAGGCAGGCACCATGTCATTGAGCTTTCTCCCAGGCCAAGTTTTGTATAGACAATAAAACAAGACTGTTAATCTAACTCCCCAAGCTCAAAATAGTTTTCCCCCTCACTCTTGTATTCTTTATATTTTCACGTTGCATAAAAAGACAAAAGAACTAGCAAATGATTAAGTTTATGTAAGGTATAATTTCAAATCAACCCATCATAGGCCATTCAAACCTATTCTCTATTACTAACTTTAATAGAATGTACTGACTTTAAAAATCTGCTTTTCTATTACTATGACACAGACACTTTGATAAAGCTCCAATATTCTTTATGTGCCATCCATCCAAACAGAAATTCAGGAAGATAACCTGACATCCCTTTCAGCAGACTGAAGTATAAGCCTCCTTGTTATAAAGTCAGTTTGTGACAAGTTTCCAAAACAATAAAAATAAAAACAGGCTGGAGAGATAGCTCAGCAGTCTACAGCACCTGCTTAGGCAAGCTTAGGCAGGCACAGGAGACCGCAGTTTGATCCCTGGGACCACATGCCACACTAGCCCCATACTTAGGGTGGGCTAAGCTGGCCAAAAATTAAAAATTAAAAACAAAAAAAACCCTGATATCTCATAAAAGAAACTGTAGCTATTTCTTTTTCAATGTGTGCTCAAAGATTAGTACATTGCCTGGAATCTAACAAATGTGTGCCACCTAAAGTGGCACATTTCTACCGAGTATGATGGTGCACACTTGGAACTCCAGCACTCTGCAGGCTAAGGCAGAAGGATCACTGTGAGTTTGAGACCGGGGCTAGAAAATGAGTTCAAAAAAAAAAAAAAAAAGTGAGTTCAAAGCCAGCCCAAACTACAGTGAGCCCCTGGCTAAAAAAAAAACTCACATTCTTTTAAGTGTGATGAAGTATACTGTATTAGATCCAGGAACAGAATATCAACAGTAATGTTTAAAAAAAAAAAAGGTTAAAGCAAATTTTGCTCAAATCAAAACAGTGTACTTGGGCTGGGGAAATGTCTCAGTGAAATAAGTAAGTGCAAGGCAAGTGCAAGGGCCTGAGTTCAATCCCTGGTTACGCAAAAAAAAAAAAAAAAAAAAAAAAAGTGTACTTAATTTAAAATATTTCAAGTATGGTGATACAAACATTGTAATGCCAGCACTGTTGGGAGGCTGAGGAAGGAGGATTCCAAGTTAAGCGTCCAGTTTGGACAGCTCAGGAATTTAGCAAGATCCTTGTCTCAAAACATAAAAAAGTTAGGGGCATGGCTCAGTGTAAAGGTCCTGAGTTGAATCCCCAGTTCCACAAATAAAAACTATATTACACTAAACCCTGTGTGTGTATGTGTGTGTGTGTGTGTGTGACTGTGAATTTGTTTTAATAATTATACCATGGTTATGGAAGATGTCAAAATTAACAGAAGCAAGGCAGAGTATATGAAAATTCTCTACACCATCTTTGAAATTTTTCTGTAAATCTAATATCATTTCAATATGAAAACTTACCTGTGGGGAAGGGTTAAGAAAACATAAAGAACCTGGTCCACAGTAAATGCTAATAAATAATAACTATTAAAAAAAAATTAAATGGCTTATTTTCAATACAACCAAAAATACATGAACATACCATATTTATTTTCAAAGAAGGACTGTGCAGAGACATGAGATGTATGCCAGTGGGAAGATACATTTCTGCCTTTGTGAAATCCAGGAAGCAGATTTTCTACCAGTTGATCAATCTGCCCAATTTTTAATTCAGATAATCCAAGGTCTCTTAAATTAAGTGCAGGCTATAAAAGATTAATCAACCAAACAATAACATTACTGACACACTTAAAGAGTATTTATGACTTGAAACAATTTTTTCAAATCTAAGAAACACTGATTTCTTAATACTTAAAATATAATTGATAAAAAATAATCTTAAGTTCTAGTTCTGAGCCTACTCATGTGAAGTTTGACAAATGCTGAAAAGTATATCGCAGATGGTACCCTTAAATAAGAAAATGACCTTTCAACATCAATGAGGAAAAATTAACTTTTTATTCAAACCAAAATCATCAAAGAACTAAGCATTATGATTCACAAAATTAAACATTTTATATTTTTCCCTTCTCATTCCACAAGAAGCTCTCACCTAGTCCTAGTCCATCAACAATCAGCCAAACATTTATACTGACTGGTGAAGCAGCTTAATGGTAGAGCACCTGCCTACAAAGCTAGAAAACAAAAGCAAAGGAGGGCCAGTAAGGGGACACAGGACAGGAAGTCACACAAAGGGAAAAGGGTTTTCTTTGTTGTAAGTACTGAGAGATGAACCCAGGGCTTCCCAATGAGCTATGTCCCTAGTCCTTTTCTTTAATTCTTTGAGAAAGGGTTTCACTAAATCCCTAAACTGCCCAGCTAAGATAGAACTCCCACAATTCTCCATCTTCATCCTCCAGTGTGCTTGGGATCACTGGTGTGGTACATTCACTGCTGCCAAGAAGTTTTACTTCATTACATTTTTGTTGCCACTATTCTGGAGTGGATGTTTGGATAAACAATCCTTGATGAAAGTAAAAAAGTTACCACAGAGCAAAGAAAGTAAAATCAAGTAGGATGCTCCCCAGTATGACAAGGTTTTGATGTAATGCAGTACTTGCCAAAGATAAATACAAGGATTAATGATGTTCTTAATGGACACTGATGCTGTATTTCACACCATTTGTCTTAAACTGCACACTGGCTTCTAAATACTTTCCAAGCACCAAAATGTCCTTTATCACCAGCTCAGCAATTTCACTTGATAAAGATTTAGCAACAAAGGATAGAAATAATGGTGCTTGCCGGGCATGCTTGTAATTCCCACACTTAGAGGCTGAGGCAAAGGAATGCTAAGTTCAAGGCCCACCTGGGCTAAGAAACTGAGTTTAAGGCCAGCCTGACCTACATAGTGAAATCCTGTATCAAAAAAGCAAAAGCAGAGAAGAAAAAGAAAGAATCAGTAAATATAATATCATGTATGCACCTTGTACAATACCAAAACGTTATGAAAACAGTTTGCAATGTATTAATTCATCGACTCTGTATGGTTAAGGTGTCTTGAAACTGATTGACATTTGTATTTTAATAAAATAAAAATAAATGGAAAAAAAAAAAAAAGAAAGAATCATGTTTTGGACAACAATAAGAAAAAGGAAATGATATCAATACAAGACATCGCAAAACATGAATCCTGGGGCTGAGTGGATAGCTTGCTGGTCTAAGCGCCTGCCTAGCAAGCACAAGGACCTAAGTTCAATTCCAATAGCATAGCATGCTAGCCCCAAAATCAAGCATGGTGGCTCACACCTATAATCCCAGCACTGGGAAGGCTGAGACCGAAGGATCACTATGAATCTGAACAGCACAGCAGTAGTATACAAACAAACTGTGAATACTACAAAATCATTAAAAATACTAAAAATCACATGCCTCTAACCCCAGCAATTTGGGAAGCTGAGGTAGGCAATAATTGCTAGTTTAAGCAAGCTTAGACAATACAGGCATAATTCTGTTGCACGTAGCAATTTTGACACACATAATAATCCTTCTTGATCTGCAATCTCATTCTAGTTTGTTATCCCTAGGCCATGATATTTTGAAAGAATCATCATGTTCATGATTTTCATAGTACTACATTGTTCTTTTTTTAAAATTAGACTACCTTCATTTATTTGTTTTTATGTATTTAGTCCAGAGGGTTTCACTACACAGATCAAACTGGTAGTGATCCTCCTGTTTTCAGCCTCTTAAACACTAGGATTACAGGCACATACCACCACACCCAGACTGAGTCTGAGTGTGCCCCAGGGACAGGACCAGCACCACACACAGGGGATCTAATCCTGGTCCCTGATGGACTAACCAGGCACTTTTTTTTTTTTTTTTTTTTGGCAGAACCGGGATTGAACTCAGACCCTTGTGCTTGCCAGGAAAGTGCTTATTCTACTGAGCCATTTCCCCAGCCCTTAAGCGAGGCACTTTAGTCCACTGAGCTATCTGGCTGGCCCACAATTTCCGTTTTTTGGTATCAGGGATTGAACTCAGGGACCTTGTGCTTGCCAGGCAGGTTCTTATTCTACTGAGCTATCTCCCCACCCCTTATAGTTTAACTATCTATTTTACTAGTAGTTGTGTTTTTGAGATAAGGTCTCACTATGCAATCCAGGCTGGCCTCAAACTCACAGTGATTCTCCTGCCTCAGATTCCCAGTGCTGAGATTACAGGAGTGCACGACCATACCCCACCTGGACTGTAATTTGAGTAATTGGTGTCAGAACAGCAGAGACAATGGACTGCCTATGGAAAAACAATGATAAATAGGTAAATAGACAAAAAGGACAATGTAAGGCAACTAAATTTTCATTTAATCACAATTTTTTTTCCAAGACTAGCCCTACAAAGTCCCTGTCTCCTCTTCCTCCACTGTCCTTTGCCAGAACTCCTGACATCAGAACTAAAAGCATGGAGATGGAGAGGCTTTTTTTTTTTTTTTGGAAACCTAACTATCATAAATCTTTTCTTAAAAACATACCGTGAGGCCAGGAATGTAGCTCAGTGGCACAGTACCTGCCTGACAAGTGGAAGATCCTGAGCTTGATTCCTAGTAACCCCTCCCCCCAAAAAAGACATATTCTGAGCTTGTATATAAGCACCTTACTTGGTTCTCAGGTTCATAACTGTCTATATCCAAGGAATTATTGGATTTCTAACTATATGAATCCTGAAAATTCAGGTTTCTAGCTTGTACATATATTCAAAAACCTACATTGTTTAATTCTAGTCAAAGCTTCTGAAAATCAGAAAACAATATTTTACTATACTGTCTTCCTTGACAGCTGGAAAGTAAATGTAGTAAGTTACTCATAAGCAACAGATAAAGCTGACTGATATTTCATCAAACATTATTAAAATGTACTGTATCAGAAAGACTTCCTTGCACGACTAGGGTAAAAAAACGATAATCTATTACCTCACTGCTGGAAACCTCATGCTCTGGAACTACATCTCGATGCTTGCTTTGAGAAACTGATGTGCTGACTGAAACCGACACAGGTTTTGGTGAATGGAAGGCACTGATAAGATGACTGAGAGGAACTGTAACCTACAAAAGCAGAAAAGTTCCAATTTAGTAGTGCATTTTTTTTAAAGCTTTTTGTCATCAGAACTTAGAATATGTTAAAAGTTCAAACTATGCTGAATAGTAAAGCTATATTCCAAGTCAAAGGGTAGAGCACTTGTGTAGCATGTTCAAGGCCCTCATGCTTGATCCCTAGCAACACACATACACACACACACACACAATGTTAAAAACAGCAAGCACTCATTTACTGCTTTCCGGTTATTCTTGATCTATGAATCAAAAGTAATATTATATAAGGTAGTCCTAGAACTCTTCATGTAATTCAGGCTGGTCTCAAACTTGAGACACTCTTGCCTCTGTCTCCAAGTGCTGGGATTACAGGTGTACAGTAACAGATCTGGCTTCTAGAGGCAATTTTATTAGGCTTTTGTTTCATTTTGGTTTTTGTCTTTGAGATAGGGTCTCACCAAATAGCCCAGGATGGCCTTGAGGTCACTTTGTAGCTCAGACTGGCTTCAAACTCACAAAAATCCTCCTCCTGCTTCAAGCCTCCCAAAGGGTGGGATTACAGGCATGTACCACCACACCCAGCAATGCTGACTAATACTTTTAAATAACTAGGGAAATATACCATTAGAATTGTAGAATATACAAAACTATCACAGAATAAAATACTTCACTAACATGAAAATATGTGTGTGTGTATTTTCATGTTAGTGAAGTATTTTATTCTGTTAGCACAGATCACACAGGTTAAGGGCTTAGTTCTAAAACACTGTCCCCAGTTCAATTTTATATATATATAAAATTTGACACATTTCTTTATCACCACCATCTACATGTGAATTTTGCAATACTTCCTAGTCCCTGCTTCTGCCCTTATGTGGCTGTGCATATTCCTAGTACAGGATTAAAGGGATTATATTTAAACTAATCTTTTCAAATCATTCCCCTGCTCAAAAATCCACAGTAATTCTCTTCTATTCTTAGGAAAAGCTAAAGTCCTAACAACCAAGACCCAGAAACCCTCCAACCTACTCCCACTCTGCTCCCCTCATCATCTGCATGCCAGCCATGCTGGCCTTCTTGTTCTTCCTGGAACAGCCGGCAGACTCAACAAAGGCCTTCGCACTGCCATTTAGAATATAACTTGCTCTCACCTTCCCTTCAGTTTACATTCCAGTTTTAATTAGTTCTTCCCTTACCTACTCTAATACTCCAACAATCTTTTCCTTAAGTGTATTTCCTGCCAGGCTCTCTGCTCTATGTATCTTCTTGACACTTTTCAGTAACACTTTCCCTGTTTTCTTAATTATCCATAGCCTGCTATTATCTGCTTGTCTGACATTATTAGTTATGGGACATTAATTAATTACCTGGAGTTAGCACAGATCACACAGGTTAAGGGCTTAGTTCTAAAACACTGTCCCCAGTTCAAATATCAGTGACAAGTCTCATGTCAACCATGAATCTGACCAACGATTCATAAACTGTGGGTTCCCATAACCCTCTCTAGTTTTATTACTTGCTAGAATGACTCACAGAACTCAGAAACATACTCTGTTTACCAGTCTACAATAAAAGATAAAAATGAACAGCCTAAAGAAGAGGTACATCCTTGTAAAATATAAAGGGTTTCTGGTACAGGTTCTGCCTCCACCCACTCATCACCTAGAAACTCAATCTCCTTGTTACAGGAGTTTCTAATGGAAGATGGGTATGGTGGTGCACACCTGTAATTCAAGCACTAGTAAGCTGAGACAGGAGAATCATGCTGAGTTCAAATAGTGAGCTCAAGAGTAGCCTGAACTACATAGAAAGACCCTGTCTCAAAACAAAAAAAAGTTTCCAATATAGCTGAGACTACAATCTTTCCATTCCTTCTCTATCAGAAGCAAGTACACTTTCCAATTACTTGGTCTTTTTGATCCCAAGTCCCATCCTGAACCAATTTAAAGTTTATCTCATTTGCTTAAACACTGACATGATCAACAAGGGATCATGAATTATGAGTAATTCAAGTAATTACAACAATTTTAGAAGGTTTGGGCTCTTGTACTTCTCTACCATGCTGTCAGATGTTGGCATCTTTGTAACAGACTTCCAGAACTGTGAAGCAATAAATTTCTTTACATTTATAAATTACTTAGGCTGCGGTATTATTGATGTAGTCTAAGATATTTCTCATGTGACAGAGGAAGACAGCAGTAATGCAAGTAAATGCATGTCCTGGGTCACATAGCTAGCATAGATGGAGAAGTCTAGCCCAGGGAAAGCAACTAAAAATTCTACAGCTGAAAGTCTTCTCAAAAAAAGTCTTCTCATCACATAGACCATCAAATCCCATGCTATTTCACTACATGAACAAAGCAGACTATCATTTTAAATTACACTTACCTGTGTTAGCACAGAAGAAAAAAGATGTAAAATTTTTTCTAAAATATCTATCTTTGAGTAATGAGCTCCGGACTGCCAACAGTATACAATCTCACTTCACCATCTCTACCAGTACCATAGAACACTAATTTGCCATGTAGCTGCTGGAGAATATCAGGCATTCCTGATGTGAACATGCTATGTCACACTTCTTTTTCAAACAATTGCTAGGACTCCTCCAGATGCTGTCATCTCAGTACACAGCATCTTTCTCTATCCAGCTGACCAAACCTCAAACATCTCTTCTCTCAAGAAATTTTTTCTTCCCATAATCACTGCCACATTAGTGCCTTTCTTAGATTCCTTAGTTAACCCTTTCACTCTTTCTTGCCCTCCCAAATTCTCCACATAGCAAGAAGTCAGGGTGATCTATTAAAAATGAAATCTTAGTTTCAAAACTTTCAATGGTAGCCACAGCCAATGAGGTGAAAATGAAATGCAAACTCCCTTAACGCTTCTCGAAAATCTCACACCTGACAATGCAACCTTTGCTGCAGTGATACTACTTTTTTTGTTGTTCCTACAACCTATAAAACTCTTCGCTCTCTCAGATCTGCTGACACTTTGCTGTAGGCCTGAAGTGTCCACTGTTCACTTGGCTCTCGTTTTACTTCATTACACTGATAAAAGATTCTACATTTGCTTTGTTTACCCACTTCCCAATAACTACTGCGTTTTCTATTCTCCAGCCAATACTCTACCAGCACCAAAGAGGGAGGGGTTATAAACAAAGGAACACGATCACACTCTTAAACCAAGGGTGTGAATTTAAACATTTAAACTGAGGCCTTCAAACATCACAAATGATTATTTCTGGAAAAGAGTTACAGAAATCACACAGAATCATTTTTCTCTGTCCTATATTTTGCTTTACAAACACATGGAATGAAGCTGAATCTAAATTTTGAGTGCAAAGAGTTAACTGGTCTTTCTTATTTCAACCGAAGAGGGAAAAAATTACGGGTGATGTACAAATTATAGAATGTTTGGCTTAAATTCCACTTAAAAGGAAAAAAAAAAAAAAAAAAAAAAAGACTGGAGTCTCGCGAGTCGAAAAGAAAGCACATTATCTGCTCCCTTTATGTTTGCTGCACAGACACGTCCCCAACCCCCACCCCAGACAATGCCTGTAGAGTTGTCCCGCGGAAATTTCACGCACTCAATACGGTGAGCCACGATTTCCTTCGCGCTTAAATCACGCCTCCGCCCCCAAATGCTTCGCTGCCAGACCTTTCAGGCCCTACTCTCAGGGTTGTCCCGTGACCCACTTTCAGCCACGAAGATCGCGCTCGATTACACTTCCCTTTTAGTCCGCTTCTGAAAGATTCCAAGAAAGCAGCTGCAAAACGGCCACAGGCAGGACCGCGGAAAAATGGGCTCAGTGCGGGGCTTACCTGAGGCTGAACTGTGCTCGACAGGGAAAACATCTCCTCCCGGCCTCGGCAGCGCTCCTGCCCGCCGACGCTACCCTTCAGTCAGTCCTCAGCCCCGGAGGGAGGCGCCGCACCCTTCTCCGTCTCCCTCCTTTCTCTCCTCCGCAAGCCCTCTCCCTACCCAGGATGGAAAATGGCCTCCCAGCCCACAGCCGCCTCCACGACAGTCCGTCCCGGAAGCCAACGCGGTAGGCAGCAGTAGTTCCGGGGCGCCGCGGCCGGCTCGCCGCCACGCCCTAACTCAGGCACCGGTGGGCGACAACGAGAAGTGGTATCCCCCAAGCTCCTAGGTGGGGGCTGTGTGTTTCACTCTAAAGAAGGGAAGACGTCGACCCCACTGCTTCTCAGACGTTCTCCGGCTTCCTCACCAAATTCTCCAGCGTATTGCCTTGCTGCAATCGAGCCTCGGGCTGGCGACGTTTTGTTTGCTACAACTTAGTGTACTTTATTTTCCTCACAATAAATTGCAAGTTCCCCTTGTTGGCCTTAGTCTGTTTCTGTGAGGCGAATTCTACCCTGTAGGAAGTTGGGTTTCAGACAGTCACGCTTCCTGCTCGTCTAGTTTCTCCACCTTCGGCGATCCCTTGGCGTCCAAGTCTCACTGCCAGCCATCGCGTTAAGGAACCAACCGAACTGATTTCTGGGTCTCGCAGGGTGGGCGGGGGCAAAGGAAGGAAATGTTCAGGTCCAGACTAGGACGAGTGAAGCAATCTGGTCACATCCTATGATTCAGATTTCAGTACCAGCTGTCTGGTCTCGGCCAAGAACTGTTTGTGTCTCCTCCCTCATAATAAACGATGCCGTGCCACCGCCTTCGAAAAGTCCCCAGCAACTTCTTAACTTCCCAGCGCCTCGACTTCCGCGAAATTGGTTCGCCCGACTTCAGGGCGAAGGGGGCGGATCTGCGTGTGGCGGCCTGTGACGTCACGGGCAGCGCGCGGGTGGGCGTGGCCTCGCTTTGAACTCAGTTGGCGGGAGAGTCGGGAATCGCGACGGAGGGGAAGGCCTGGCCACCGGGCTCTCTCGGTCTCCTGTCTGCGCTGTCCAGCGATGGAGCCCACCGCCGGGGGCGAGGAAAATGGAGGAGGCATGGCGACGGGGGAATGGATGAACACAATCCCGGTTCCAAGACCGCCCTCCATTGAGGAATTCACCATAGTGAAGCCCATTAGCCGTGGTGCCTTCGGGAAAGTGTATCTGGGGCAGAAAAGCGACAAATTATATGCAGTAAAGGTAGGAAGTCTGGAAAGAAGAGAAAAAGGAAGTCAGGTCCTTCCGTCCTCTGTATTGTCCTCCTACCTGGGGAGCTCAAGCCTGCAGAGCCAACTGCTTCTTTGGGCTGGCCTTGGCCCTAACTTTCTCTCCATATAAGAATCACCCACTGCCCAGGGAAAATAGCAAAACCTGACCTCCTTCGCTTGTCCAACAAAGGAGGAAGCTGGGGGCGAAGGAACTTTTAAGAGATAGCCCTGATTCATGTCTAATCCATGCTAGAATCAAATTTCTAAATACAAAAAGGTTTTAGTAGTTGGTGGTTGCTTTGCTTTTTCATTTACTTCGAAATGAAGATTGCTGAACTTTTTCTATCACAGAAAAATGATTAGTTTGTGAGCACTGATTTCAAGTCTGACTTGACCGGGAAGCTGCATTATTTTCTGATAACTGTTCTAAAATATTTAAGTGTTAGTATTGCCTATTCGTTTCGTGTATCTTCTGGTCGCTTTTTACTAATTTGTCGTTTACCAAGTGTAAGTTTTGGATTTTCATTACTTTTCTAATAAAGTATAATTACAGATTATACTTTAATTCTATCCATCAATGATGTGCTTTTATTTAAAGAACTGGCCAAAATATGTCTTTTTTATCTTTATTTATTTATTTGATAGAGTCTCAATACGCAGCTCAGCCTGTAATGATCCCGCTGGGATTACAGGTGTGCGCCACCACGCCCAGTTTCGGTGGCTCGTGCGGTGCCCCTGGGGGTTCTGCAGCCTGCTTGGCGTGCGGGACAGGTAGTAGAACCCGGGTCTTTTGATTGCCGGGCTGACATTTAGACCACCGAATTGTATGTCCCCAGCCTAAAATATGTCTTGTCAATCTTTGCAACAAAGTGTTTGAAGCTGTCTGTCCACACTTTGTTCTCACTGACTCAAGATTTCAGATTATTTACATTTCACCACTAAGTGAAGGCATAAACAAAAGGAGAAACCAACAAGCCATGCAATTTCAACTTCCTGTTGGACACTACCAAACAATACTCTACACCTAACTTCTAAACTCTGAACTTCCTGTTTTACCTCGCTACATTTAATAGCACCATCACCCTCCCTGTCCTTAAAGCTAGAAGCAAGTAATTTTAACTAACTTCTGCTTCATCTGTACGTCTTCTCACTCTATTCCTAATTTTACCTATTGTAGTCATTCTTTTCACCCCTCCTTTTCTATTCATTTTTCTACATAATTTGTCAATGTACATTTAAGTGTCTTTTAGGAAATTAAGTAGTGTAACTATCACCATAACCCAATTTTAGAATACTTCCATTATCGGAAAATGACCTCTTCTGCTCATTTACAGGGCTTCTGCATTTAACACTTTAGCCTCAGGTAACCACTAACCTACTTTCGAAAGATTTGCCTTTTCTTCTTTGGCGGCCTTGCACTTGCCAGGGAAGCACTTATTCCACGGAGCCATCTCCCTGCTCCCCCCCATTTGCCTTTTCTAAACAGTTCAAATAATGAAATAATACAATATGCAGATATTATTTTCACCTGACAGTAGTATTGAGATTCATCAGACATTCATTTCAATACCTTAGTGTATCGGAATAAGCCTACTGGAATCATTATATTTTACCCATTCTTTGGGCTGTGGCATTCAAGCTGAAGCCCAGACTCCTTAGAAAAATAGTCACGTATCAAGTTCTGGCTCTCAATTTCTACTATATCTCCCACATACCTTGTGTTCAGGCAAAACTAGTCCTTCAGTGCTGTTTTTTTTTTTTTGGCTCTGAAATTGCTTATGCTGGCTCCTCTTTAAGTTTTCCATTCTTCTTTCCTCTTTATTTTATGTATTACAATTTGTCTTAGGTCCCCTTCATACCTTCTGTGACCTATGCCATTAAAATGGCTGCCTGCTTTATACTTCCTAACATTTTTGCTTTCCCTTCTACAGTATTTAGTAATTATTATCAACTTCTGACATAAAAGCATCAATTAATTTGTTTGCTAAATATTTTAGATCTGGGATACAGTGGCGAACAAAGAAAAAAATGCCTCAGAGCTTCCAATCCAGTGGAATGATCACTGAAACCATGATATAGTCTTTCATTGTGAGTTTACCTCAGTATTCTTAAAAAAAAAAAAAAAAAGGAAGTATGGCCAAATTTATCATATACAAGCATTAATAATTTATTAGATATAGTTATTATACCTTTTTTTCTTGTGATAGTATTGAAAATTGATTATTCAGATTAGTTCAGTTCCAACTTTAATATACATTAGAGCTTTGTTTTATATCTACATTAAGAATTTTAACGATTTTTTATCACATTCTGTAGGGATTTCAATTTTAGAATATCCACGGTTGTTGGTTCCATGCTATGTCTAAGGCATTTGATGTTCAGACAGATAGTGATATTAAGTTCAGCTGCCTCTGTTACAGGATAATAATATCATTAAGCTTCTCTTCTGGGTGCTTAACAACTAATGTTTGCAGACCAAAAGTTAGACAAGTAGAGGGGCTACATGGATAGCCAATATTTTGACCCTAGCCCTCCAAGGTCAGTAAGGACTCAGAACATAAGAGAACCTCTCAACCTCTCCTGTGACATCCTGTAACTCAAGTGGTGTCCCAAAATTTGATCAAGGAGATTATGGGGTCACAGAGGAAAGTGATCAACCATGTAGAGTGTGCCTAAAGAGAGTCACCTAGAGAGAGAAAATTCTCTCAGGCTTTCACAAGAGAGCAAATTGTTCAAGCAATGGCCCTGACTCATCCAGATGGCTAACACTGACAAAAGATCTATAAGGTGGGGCTGGCAAGATAGCTCAGCGGTCTAGAGCGCCTCCCAGGGACCGCGGTTCGAGCCCCAGCACCACATGCCATGCCAGCCCCTCCCCGCAGGGCCGGCTGAAGATCTATAAGGTGATCTTCAGACCACCACTACAAGCCAGTCTTTAGACTGGCTTCTAATATGAAAAGGTCCTATAAAGACTTCTTCAAATACTGCTTCTCTAACTGTAGTAGAACACCCACCTCTGACAAAACAAAACAAAAAAGGGGGATATGTTGGGAGCCACAAAGCTAGGAAATCAATCAAATATGTGTATGTGGGACTTGGCCCAGTACCTAAAGCAAACAAGCTACCTCACTCCTGAGATGAACACCCTGTCTGGTTACTGGTTAGGCGATCAGTTGGTAGCAAGCTAGTGTCGTAGGTCACTAACTTCATAAAATTGTAAGTAAAGAACCAATTCGTTGTGGAAAAAATAAAAAAATAAAAAATAAAAAAAAAAATAAAAAAAAATATATATATATACATATATAAAAGAGGACAGAGATGCAGCTACTTTCTCTTAGTTCATTGAGAATAAAAGTCTGTACTAATATTGTTTAGACAAGATATTATATGTGCATCTTATCCTCTGAATAACTACCAGGAAGACAATATGCAATGTATTAACTTATTGTAACCGTCCTACTAACCTGTTTTAAAACTGTTTCATTGCTATTTTATCTTTTTTCTCATTAAAATGAATAAAATTTAAAAAAGAATTTAATGAAATTTTGAAGTATAATTAGTTTCCATAAGACAGCCATTAAGGGTAAGCTTTAGTAGTTCTAATCATTCTAGCTTAAGTGAGGCATACACCTTCCAACATGTTGATCTTATTTCTATTCATGAAAGGAGCATAAATTTGAATATATGCATTGGTAGTATATTACACTGTGCCCCAGTACAGCTCATCTAAAGGGTTTATTATAAAGCTTAGTATCTTTTAACTTTGTAATAATAATAATATTGGAATAATTGTCTGCAAAAATGCAGATCAGTTAGCAAACTCTTATTTTTTTCCTTCTCAAAATGAATATGATATTTTTGTTTGTTTATTTTTGTATTTTTGAGACAGAGTCTTGCTGTATAGTTCACGCTGCCCCTGAACTAACTGTATAACCTAGGCTGACCTCGAACTTTATGGCAATCCTCTTACCTCAGCCTCCCAAATGGATTATAGGTGTGTGTCACTATACCCATCTAGCTCTCTCAAAAGATAATGCTTTTTTTTGTATTTGTTGGTTTTACTCTCTTAGGTATTTTTCTAGCAGTTTCTTGATGCCATTGTGAAGTAGAAATGATACCTCTGTTTGTCTATTAGGTTTTTATGATGGCCACTTTGAAACCTGAGGACACATTAATAAAAACTATAAGTGTCTATTGTCATAATGTCTATTATAGGTTGTCAAAAAAGCAGACATGATCAATAAAAACATGACTCATCAGGTCCAAGCTGAGAGAGATGCACTGGCACTGAGCAAAAGTCCTTTCGTTGTCCATTTGTACTATTCATTGCAATCAGCAAGTAATGTCTACTTGGTGAGTAAATAATTTTACATTTTTTCTTCATTCAGCAATCATCAAACCAAATGATTTAAAAATACAATCTGTGAGTTCAGTGTACCTACATTTGAATTCCAACTCTGGCCCTCATTGGCTTTATAGTATTGGCCACCTTACCTGTTATACTAACTAGAGTTCTCCAGAGTAAAAGAATCAATATGCTATATGTGCATGAGCATGTGTGTGTATGTTGTGTGTCTATGTCTATGTAGATATTTGCACAGACAGAAACACAAAAATAATCAGCTTACGAGACTGTGGGTGCTGGCAAATCTGAATTGTGCAAAGTAGGTTGACAGGGCAAGACCTAGAGGAAGACCAGTGTTGCAACTCCTAGAGACAGTCTAGGGACAGAATTCCCTTCTCCTCTGGGGACTTCAGATGTTTTTTCTCTTAGAGGACTTCAACTGCCAAGTGTATTTGTACATACCTGTAATACCAGAATTCTGTCAGGCTGAGGCAGAAGAATCACAAGTTTGAATCCAAATGTCATTTTAGTGATATAACTAATTTTTTTATTTTAAGATACCCTATCTTAAAATAAAAAAATTTAAAAGGCAGAGATTGTAGCTCAATGTAAGGTTGGTGGGTTTAATCTCTAGTAGGAAAAAAAAGACCTTCAACTGATTGATTGATTGATGGCTATACACATGTGGGTAATCTGTTTTATCAGAGCCTACCAATTTAAATGTTAATCCCTTCTAAAGAATACTTCAGGTGGATTATAAAAACTATATCTGGGGTCATGGAGCTAGCTCAGGGGACTAAGCACCTGCTTAGGCACCATATGCAGCCCCGGCCCCACCCCCAAGCGCACCAAGTCAGCCGCCAAGACAAGGTGTGACGACACACGTTTGTAAACCCAGCACTGGGGAGTCTGAAAACAGGATCATTAGACCCCAAGCTGCACAGTGGAACCTTGTATTAAATACATTTTTAAAAAATTGAAAATTTTCCTGTTACCTACTGATATTGTTCAGTAAATCTTCAAGCTATATTTAAACTGGAATGACTACAAACTTTGGAAAGTAAAAAGCACCCTTTACGGGCAATAGTAAGCACTTCTTTCCTTCTTTTTTTTTTTTTTTTTGCATCAGGAGTAATTCAAGAAAAATAAGCTTTTTAAAATATCAAACCACAGTTTAAATAAATGGTAAAATGTGATTATGCTACAAAAAGTGCAATTTTCCCTATTTTTTCCACTTAATGGCAACTTCATCCTCCTTAATAATTATAGGGCATTCATTGATCATGGATTTTATAATGTTTTTCATAAATATAGAAATGATAGTTTGATTTAGGGTTTTTAAAAACTTTTTTAATTGTTCTAAACAAAATTCAGTGAGCCCTTAGTGTGATTGCCATCCTTGGATATAATGTATTCCTCTGAGAGATGAGACTTTTTTAGCAACCAAGGGGAAAAGATTTTAGAGTGAGAAATGAATTAGAATTGGAATTCACCTAGAAAGCAAAGTTAAAAAACAGCAGGAAGCCCCTAGATTCTGAAAAAATATGAGCTAGAGATCTGCTTTTTAGGGTGATTCACTGAATCAAAGAAAATGTTTATATATTGGCAAATGTGTGTGTGTATATATATATATATATATATATATATATATATATATATATATATATATATATGTTAGCACATATACTAAAATTGAAAATGGAGTAGCAAATACTGTCAGAATAATCGACTTTTTTTTTTTTAATGCATTTGATTGTTGCAGGGTTTCACCATGCAGCTTAGACTCATGGTAATCCTCCTGCTTTCAGCCTCCCAGTGCTAGGGTTACAGGCCTGCGCCACCACACCCGAACTCATGGCCAGCGTAGCACACCCAGGGATGGGGCCCACAGGTGGTGCCAGGGTTCGAACCATGGTCTCTGCTTGCCTAAGCAGGTGCTTTAGTCCACTGATCTGTATTTCTGGCCTGACTTTTTTTACATATTTGACCCATGAGTCAAATATGTTTTTTTGGGTTTTTTTTTTGGGGGGGAAAGATATACAGGGTGTTCAGGATCTCACTACTAGATTGGACTTCTAGTGATCCACCTGTTTACAGCCTCCCAAGAGCTGTCTCAATTGCCTTCTTAGTGTGCCCCGGGGGGGGGGGGGGGACGGGGGACATGACTGCATAGCAGGCCTGGAATTGAATCTCTGGCCCCTGTGTTCGTTTGCAGGCACTTTAATCTACTGAGCTATTTGGCCAGCCTTCCAAATATGGCTCTTATGAGCTAAGAATTTTTTTTTTTTTTTTTTTTTTGCATTTTTTGGAACTTGGAAAAATTAAAGTA
>PVKA01000817.1:85523-112042 GCA_004027165.1 Ctenomys sociabilis | reverse complement strand
AAGCTTAAAATATTTACTATGTGGATCTCTACAGAATAAAATGGGGACATTCTTGAATGTTATTTCTAAAGAAGAGAGTCATTTAATCATTTCATTTTTCCTGGGGCCCTCTAATGCCTTTTCACCTTACTATTGCACATGAAATGTATTTCTACTCTCCCACCCCTACCCAAAAAGCCATGACTGTAGGCACAGTATCACGTTTTTCTTTTTAAACTTTCAAACATTAATATGTTTTCTATTTTATATTGAATATATGCATCTGTAACCCCTGATTTGCATCAACTATCACATCCTTATAAAAGGAGCAAAATTTGTAAGATGTCTCTTAAACACTTTTATTAAAAAAAACTTCAAATATTCTTTACCCTAGAGAATATGTTGAAAGAAATAGAAAATAAAGGTTGAATTTTACTGTATCTGTATTATATACATGAAGTCCAAAAAGGAAATCAGAGTCTTACAATCAAGACTTTCTGTAAGGTAAAATACACTCTGAAAACATAATGATTGATTCACCCTCTTCCATATATACAACAGTTAGGGCCAGCCAAATAGTTCATCAGAGTAAAGTGCCTGCAAACAGGCACAGAAGCTCATGGTTTGATCCCCAGACCTGCCAGGTGCAGGCCTCTGCCCTGGGGTGTGCTGAGACAGCAATTGAGACTGGGTGTGGTGGCCCAAGCCTGTAATCCCATCACTTAGGAGGCTGTAAACAGGAGAACCATGATGAGTCCAGTCTAGTAGTGAAACCCTGAACACCCTGTAGACCCTTCCCTAAAATACAGAGGAAAAAAAAGTGACATTTATTGTAAAATAACTGTGCCATGTGTGACACAATTTGTTTTTCACATTTGCAAATCTTATTGTATATACAAAAATATAGCACACTATCTCTGGAGAAAACAATGGGAAAAAAGTCATCTGCTAATTTACAAATCTTACAAACACTACTAACAAAAACTTTTCCTAGGAGTGTCTGTTGCTTTAGCTTATGCAATATGTGGGTCACCAAGTTCTAGGTGACTTTGAGCTCCATTAGTTCATTCTAATAAGCATATCATTTAAAATGGCATATGGACAAAAACATCTCACTGCAAATAGCAAAGAAGATCCCAACCCTCTATTAACAGTGCCAAGATTATACCTATTTAGTTGGTTGTATCTCTGAATAAAAAAAAAAAAGCAACAATCCTTATTACTATAATACTCCTAATTAATAATGTTTTGTTGGATTTTCAAAGTTCCTGAGTGGGACAGTGGAAAATTTGCAGCGAACTGTTAGTTTTTACGACATCCCAGCCTATTCATCCGATCATGATAACCCTGGCACAATTTAAGGTAACACTTGGCTGGAAGGTCACCATAAATAAAGCAAAAGAGGGACATGAAGCCCATGGCTGACCATCGGGTGCAGTGGTGAGATTGGCTGCAAGAATATGGTTGTCAACACATTTTTCTTCATCCTCATTGGAGCAGTGAAAGAAGAGACCTTTCACAGAGCACACAGACCCATGGTCAGTCACCTTCTGGGCTGAGCAAAGGCACTGCTTGTTGCAGATCCAGGCTGACTGCAGGGTCTCTGGTAGGTGCTCTCCTTGTGTTTGCACTTGCCATAGTCCTCACACCTGCAGGCATGCATCTCTAAATCTTCCTTGCTCAGGCTTAAGCTCACTGGTTTGAACTCATATTTGGGCCGCACTCAGATTATGCCATCACTGAGTGGCCCTGGGAAGAAGGATGATCCCCACATTCTCTTTTCTGAGAAGCTGCTGCTGGTACTTGTCCTTGCACTGATCCACAGCCCTGAGCTGAATGGTGATGGACCTGAACAGCGGAGCTCCCCATACAGCATCCATCTTGATTGAGCTAGGAGTTTGCACAACTCTAGTCAAGCAGTAATGTTGAAGGGTTAGGTGGAATTATTCATCTTGGTAGACTTCTTCCTACTCTTTGCTCCTAAATTAATGGAATAAGTAAGCAACTATAATTTAGGGGGCAGGAGTGGTAGGATTCAACCTTGAACTTTGCACAGTCTAGACAGGTACCACCCCATTCACCTTTTTTTCCTAGCTCTTTTTTCTTCCTAAGATAGTAAGCCAAAAAAAAGAAAAAAAAAAAAGATAGTAAGCCACCTCCTACCTACCTAATTAAATCACTAGAGCATCACAGTTATGTAAAGATGTCTTATTAAAAGATATAAAACAAAGAATTAAATGATGTTATGTGATGTTAAAGATCAACACAGGACTTTGCACATGCTAAGGAGACTGTATTTTTTTTCTTAATGTTGAGTATAAACAATTCATGTTTATAAAATGCTTACGAGCCAGGCGTGGTGGCGCATGCCTGTAATCCCAGCACTCCGGAGGCTGAGGCAGCAGGATTGTTGTGAGTTTGAGACCAGCCTGAGCTACAAAGTGAGCTTAAGGCCAGCCTGAACTGCATAGTGAGACCCTGTCTCAAACAGCCAAAAAAATAAAATAAAATGCTTACATTGAGTTTATTTATAGTCTATAAATTTTGATACATATATTTGTCATATAAATATTAAATTTTTGGATATATGCGGTATGATAAAAATACAGTGAATTTTAAAACTAAAATGATTTTTACAGTAAAGACACTTTGTCATTAACCCCCTCACAATAATAAATACACCTTTCAAACACATTGCGTCATATTGTCTCTGAAGCAGTTCTAGAAGTTCTTTTTCATGACTGTCTGTGCTGTTGAGACTGCATCCATGTCCTGAATCTATTGAAAATGTGTACCATTTATGGTCATTTTGACTTTGAGAAGTTGCATGGTGCCAGATCCAGTGAATAAGGTGAATGAGGATACACCGTCATGTTTCTGTTGGATAGAAATCGCTGCAAATGTTTGAAATTGCTTTAAATACATTCAGAACATTGAGGTAACCACAACTGCCTAAGTAAAGACAGCCACAAGCTCAGACATCCTGAGCTGCTTCAGAAAAGGGCAAGAAAAATGGGATAACTGCGTCAGAAGATTTAGCTTTCATTTTAGGGGGGATTGATGGTGAAGTGTCTTTCCCTGAAGTAATTTTTTTTATTTAAACAACCAAATTGTGTGATCATACCTCCTATATAGAAAAAAGAAAATATGGAAAAATGCTAAAAATGAGTAAATCTAAATGAATCATTTTAATATTTAAGAATTTTTCAATTTCTGTTACTCTAAACTTCTGTTTGAGCTAGCCAGTTTAATTTTTAATTAAAAATTATATGAACCCAGGTGTGGTAATGTATACCTGTAATCCTAGCGCTGTGAGAGGCTGAGGCAAGAAGATCACTATTAGGAACCCAACCACCTAGTGGCTTAGCAAGAGTCCTGTCTCACAAAACAAAAAGGGCTGGAGACAAGACTCAGTATGAAGGCTCTGAGTTCAATTCTTAGTATAGATTAAAAAAAAAAGATTATGTGGAACATGATGAACCTGGTACTAATGAATAATGAGTGATTAAAATATGTTTTGTCACAAAACTACACTGAAAATATGTAACTGTAATGCCCAAATACTATATTTTAAAATAATACTACTATAAAATATTATTTCTATTTAATAATATTAAATTATTTTTAATAGATAATGGAATATCTTATTGGTGGAGATGTCAAGTCCCTTCTACATATATATGGTTATTTTGATGAAGAGATGGCTGTGAAATATATTTCTGAAGTAGCACTGGCACTAGAATACCTTCACAGACATGGAATCATCCACAGGTAAAGACTCACTTTTCTCAAAACTATTACCTAAATGTACAAATAATAAAATTATATGTTAAATGTTTGGATCTCAAATATTTACAGTAATCATTTACCCACTATTTCTAGATTATCTGAAGTTTCATATTTACATGTGAGTTTAGCAGTTCTCTCAACTTATATTTTATGTTTTAACATGAACATAATGTTTCAGTATAAAGACTATTCAATTCTTTTCCACTCTTCTGCTAATATACAGAAGTGCTGTACTGTATAGACCTATCTGATTGACACTGCTTTGTTCTCTGCAAAAAAAGGCTAGCTTATTCTGCCATTAAATATTAGTCTGTCTTTCCTCTAAAAGAAAATGCAATTTTGAACTGACTGTGGATTATTTTATCTAACAATGTCACAGATAATCTAATACTAAATCATTCAACATTTTGTGGATTCAGATGTGCCAAAGAACAGCTTTTGAAAGTTATCCTATTCTTTGCAAAGCCACAAATAAGTAATTTATTTTAGAGGAAATAAATAGAATTTTCCTCATCTGTAACTTTTACTTTCTTAGACTTTTTTTTCAGTAGTAGGGATTCAGCTCAATACCTTCTCCCTAGCCCCAAGCATTCTAACATTGCACTTGGCTTTTCACCAGGCACCATGGTACATTTTAGTTATTTATTTGTCTTTTGTTTTATGTCCAGGGATTTGAAACCAGATAATATGCTGATTTCTAATGAGGGTCATATTAAACTGACAGATTTTGGCCTTTCCAAAGTGACTTTGAATAGAGGTAAGACAATAGCAAATATGTACCTTTTTATTTTTAATTTTGGACATACATTTAATTGTGTTAGGTTAGCTGATGACAAGAGGCAATAAATGCGAGCCGGGCGTGGTGGCACATGCCTGTAATCCCAGCACTCGGGAGGCTGAGGCAGGAGGATTGTTGTAAGTTCGAGACCAGCCTGAGCTACAAAGTGAGCTTAAGGCCAGTCTGAACTGCACAGTGAGACCCTGTCTCAAAAAGACCAAAAAAAAAAAAAAAAAAAGAGGCAATAAATGAATGGAAACAAGGTTTAGAAACTTAGGAGAAAGGTAAGAACTTTTAGACCAGTTTAGGTTTAGACATTCACTAGATTGAACTGTTTTTCTAACACTGAAAATGAACCTTTGTGCCATAAAAAAATCAAAACAATATTAAAACTAGTTCCCAAGACTGTCCAAATTTTTTAAAACATGCTTTTTTTTTATTTTAACTTCAAGTCCTTACAGAATATGAAGAAAAATTTTTTTAAAAAAATAGGATTGAACACTTATATATATATTTACATAGAAATTTAGAAATCTATCCATATAAAGCATTGTAGCAGGACTGTCCTATGATAATTTTTTTCGTGTCTTATTTTTCATTTATTACCCTTTATAAAAAAAAAAAAAACTTTTATTTGAAAGACAATATAGTAAAACTTGGTATGTCATGACAAGAAGTACGTATTTAGAAGACCAGAATGACAGGCATTCCAAGTGTGACCCTTCTGTTACACATTGCTAAATTCAGCGCAGTTGCTTGGTTCATAGATATCATCATGTATAGTTAGTCAAGTTGAGAATCCTACCAGTTAACTGCTAGTTTCAGAAATCTGCTGTTTCTCAGGATCATTGCCTTACCCATCTAGTGCGTATAAATGAATGGTTTTGCCTCTGTCATGTTTCCCAGCTTTTCTCCTTGCACTCTCCTCATTGTCCAATCTTCAATTCTTGCTTTTCCTTTAATTGTGTTGTACCGTTCAATTTGTATTTCTTCTTTTGAGTTCTTATACTAGGGAGACTACATGATACTTGCACATGTCGGTCTGGTTTATTTCGCTTATATCTTCAAGTGGCATCCACTTAAATATGAAGGCTTCAAGTAAAACTTGCCTTAAATTGGTGTATTTGTATATATGTGGGCACACTGGGGCCTTCACACAGAGCTATACCCCTGGCCCATTTATTCTTCCTTTCATTTATTTATATGCTGGAGATTGAACCCAGGGCCTTTACACTGAGCTGTAGCCCTAGCCCTTTTTCTCAGGGGATCAGGGAAGGAAGGACAGGATCTTACTTTGAGTTTGCCCAGGCTGGGCCCAAACTTTTCATCTTTCTGTGTCAGCCGCCCAGAGTGCTGGGATTACAGACAGACAATTTCACACTGCTTCAAATGTCGTATTTTCTTTGGTACATCTATTTAAAATGCTGTATTTCATTTTAGCACTTGATTTATGTGTCTTAGAGGGACCTAAATTCATGGTTGAGACACCACTGTAAATGACAATGCACTGATGGAGAACCTCTTAGAGCTGTCAATGATACAAGTAGCCTGCTGTGGCACTTGTGCCGTGGATTCAGCACCACTGCCCTAATGGCAAATATCTTCCCATTAAAATGTCTAAATGGGGCAGGCGAGACAGCTTAGTGGACTAAGCCAGCTTAGGCAAGTTCAGGGACCACAGTTTGATCCCTGGATACCATATGCTGTGCTGGCCCTACCCCCCAGGCACTCTAAAATATACAATACAATATCTAAGAGTCAGGGTAGGAGTATAACCCAGCAGCATAAAAGCACCTGCCTGGCAAGCACAAGATCCTAAGTTTGATCCCCAATACAAAAATAAAAATAAATAAAATGTCTTAAATGTCTTTTCATTAAGCTGCTATTCTCAAAGATTTGCTGGACAAGAACCAGGGGTATGGCTTAGTGGTAGAGTGCACTTAAAGGCCTAGGTTTCATCCCCTTGTACTGAAAAAAAAGTGGAAAAAAAAAGAGAGAGAAAGAAAAAATATGAGAATAAATGTTATGAAATTCAAATTACCTAAGTTTACCTATAATTTCTTCACTTCTGTTATGCTGTAGCAGTTTATATGTCTAGTAGTCTACCAGCTGAGTAAGGCTTAGTTTCTTCTCTGCAGACATAGCTGACTGCAACTCATAAAGCAGCACCTGGCTACAGCTTCTTCACTTTTTTATCAACAGCTGTAACTGTGACAGGTCATTCTTTGATATATACATTTTTGACTAGTTTTAGTCTCTGAAGGAGGTCTTCCTTCTGGACCTATTTCACCAATTTGCTTTTTCTTTCTTTAGATCTTATTTAAGATTCTCATGCATAAAATCATTTTGGAGAACACTGTATGACCAGTATCAACTGGCTTAAATTCACACACATTGACTTTCTTGAGATTATTTCCCAAGTATGCATGTTCCTCAGATTCACTCTGTGTTTAAAACTTTCTTGAAATTTCACTTTTCTTCTATTGAAGACGTGGGTTTCTCTGAAAAGATCTTATCATTTTCTTCACTCTCCATTTTAACACTTTTTACAACACTGTAAAGAAATTAAATGAAAACTTTGTTTTCCTTAGTCTTTTTTTTATGTAGTACAAGGTCTATAGGGTCTCTCTACACAGATCAGACTCATAGTGACCCTTCTGTTTTTCAGCCTCCCAAGTGCTGGGTTTACAAGCATGTGCCTCCATGCCCAGTCTCATTCGTTGTCTCAGAAAGCCCCTGAGGCAGGATTCCTTAGTCTTTCTTTAAGGATTGCACTCATGGGCGCTTTCTGTGAACTGTTTGTATGGAGAGATGGTGGATTTGCACAGGCCTGTGAAGTTCTGGGAAAAATCACAACTGAGTCTGATGGGCTTTCCATTGTGAAATGAAATCTTGATTTGCTTCACACAGATCTCCCAGCCTGGCTGTGCCTTTTTAAAGGTCTTTGCCAACAAAACAACACCGTTAACAAGGAAAAAACCAAAATATTTAGACAGCATTTCATTAACTTACATTGTTTTCTTTCTTTAAATACAATGAAATCTAATAGCTATTTATTCTAAAATAGACTATATCTAATTGTCCTTTTCCATTAAAGATGAAAAATGTTTAGGGACACAGCTGAGTATTAAGAACACATGTTTATCGTACATGAGGCCTTGGGTTTAACCCCACTATAGGTAGGTAGACAGATAATTGAAAATGGGAATGTCCACTATTGCATCTTCAAAGATCATTAAAAATCCTTGAATTGGGCCATGCAGATAGCTTGGCAGTCTTAAGTACCTGCCTAGACAAGCGCAAAGTACCAGGATAGATCCCCATTGCCACATGCTGGGCCAGCCACCAAGACTGAGCATGGTGGCACTCTCCAGCACTGGGGAAGGATCACTATGAATCCAAGCTGTGTAATAAGACCCTGTACCAAATACATAATTTTTTTTAAAAAATGCTTCAGTCTTCAAAAAAAATCATAATTTTTTCTCTGACCTTTCTCACTACTAAATCTGGTTCTTATCAATAAAGCAACAGTAAATTACTAAAATAAATACAATATGATGGTCAATATTTAATAACTTACTCAAATATAAATGGCTACCACTATGACCTTACTAAAGGAGCAAAGGTAACAAACATAATTTTATATATATGGAAATATGGTCATTTTACTAATAGGAATTTAAACAATGCTAATAAAACCATTTTATAGTAGTAAGCACTATCACAAAGGAATAATGCTGATCCATATGAAACTACTTTAAAAAAGCAAAATGCTACATCCAGGTGCATTGTAAATTAATATAGAGCTTTCTAAAGAAAATTTGATAATATGTTTTTGTTTTTTTTTCTAATATCTTTTACAAACAAAAGTTTTAATCCTCTTGAATTTATGTTTTAGAATTTTAGGAAGCAGTTCAAGAAGCTGGGATGTAGCTCAGTGATGGAGAACTTGCTATTGTGTAAATCCCCAGAACTGAAAAAAAGTATTCAGGTCAATATACATGAATACAGTGATGTTTTAGGAGAATTACATTTAATAGGTAAAAACTCAAATTATCTAATTTCACCATAGAAACATGGATAAATGGTAGATTACCAACCTGGAAACAGACTAGACAGTATTCTCTACTAAGAAACATGTAAGAACCAGCTGGGGGATAGCTCCATGGGAGAGTACTTGGCTAGCATGCGTGACACCCTGGGTTTGATCCTCAGCCCTGGGGGAATTCATTTATTTTAAAAAATAAATGAATTTAGCCTTATAAATTATAAAGTCTAGAGTTGCAGTTATTTGAAAATATATGGAGGGGATGGGTAGATAGCTCAGTGGTCTCAGTGCTTGCCTGGAAAGTGCAAGGATCTGGGTTCAATCCCCAGTACCATATACTGTGCTGGCCTGGAACCCCAGATGTGCTGAGCCAGCCACTGAAACTGGACATGGTAGCACACACCTGTAATCCCAGTGCTGAGGCAGAATAAGATAGGAGTGAAGATCACTACGAGTCCAAGCTACAGAACAAGACCCTGTATCAAATAAGATATCTAAAAAGAAAATACATGTAGATCTCTGATTCCTTATTTAACAGTTGTAAATACCTAAAGGTTTTCAAATCTGACCTGAGTTAACTCAGGGCTACTTGTAGCCTTTCTTCACTCCATTTTATATGACTGTACATTTGCTACAGAAACAGTATTTGATTGCTGATACTATAGATGATGTCATTAGGGGTAGTCTATAACATTCCATATATTTGCCATATTTGTTTTCTTAAATGTGGCAAATACTACAAATTGGGAAAATTTTGTATTAACATGACACTACTGATGAATTTAAATAACCTTATATCATAAAGGCCTAACTTGTAGTTTTAGTTATAAAATATCCTTTTAAGATTATTATTACTTTATTCTTATTGCTCCATTAATGTTAGATATAAATGAAGTTTGTTACATTCAAACGTTATATTTTTTAAAGTCATATCCTACATGCAGACCATTAAACTTCTCTTGCTATTTTTGGTATCTAAGTAAAATAGTGTAATGGTATGTGTTAGCATTGAATTATTTTAAAATATGGTATATATCAATTTCTATATTAATTTAAACTTAAACATGTCAACATGAGGGGACAGATTTGTATTATTCCTTACCAACTGTGGTTCAATAATTGATTTACCAAAAATTATTTTTTTGCTAGTTGGAAAGCACTTATTTTTAGTGACTAAGTAGCCCCTAAAAATATATTAAAATCCTGGGTCATTTCACTCTGTTCTACTCAGAATAAGATTGTGTTCTATCAAACTTTTAATAATTTCAAATAGTTGTGATCTTCACTCATAGTGATCTTCACTCCTATCTTATTCTGCCTCAGCACTGGGATTACAGGTGTGTGCTACCATGCCCAGTTTCAGTGGCTGCCTCAGCACGTCTGGGGTTCCAGGCCAGCACAGTATATGGTACTGGGGATTGAACCCAGATCCTTGCACTTTCCAGGCAAGCACTTAGACCACTGAGCTATCTACCCATCCCCTCCATATATTTTCATATCTTCTATGGCATGGTAGATTTCCTGCATACATTTGTACTATACAAGCCTTTTGCAGGTAAGGTTAATTTCTTTACCTTATACAGGTAAGGTTAATAACACAGAGAGGGTCAAAGTGCAGAATACGCAGTTGTTGACTTAGTGACAACTAAAAGTTTACTGACAGAGTTTTTAAAATTCATATGCTTTACTTTGAATGCACAGATATCAATATGATGGATATCCTTACAACACCATCTATGGCCAAACCTAAGCAAGATTATTCAAGAACCCCAGGACAAGTATTATCGCTCATCAGTTCTCTAGGATTTGTAAGTTCTTGTTAAGAAAAATTCACATGATATATCCTTTCAGTCATCCCTTCAAATTTAAATTCCCGTTTCAAAAAATAAAAATAGATGTTAGTAACAAGCATGAAGTTAAATTTCATTGACACTTTTGTCAGTCTCAGTGGTATAATAGTCTGTGTATAGTTAGGTGGTATTTTTGTGAATTTATATCTTAGCATTTCTTTTTTTCTCACACCAATAGTTCACACCAGTTGCAGAAAAAAATCAAGACTCTGCAGACATCCTTTCAACCCACCTATCAGAAACATCACACCTTTCTCAAGGATTAATTTGTCCCATGTCTATAGATCAAAAGGAGACACCTTATTCTAGCAAACTACTAAAATCATGTGAGTATAAAAAAAGTAACAATTTATTACATTAAGTGCGTTTTTTAGGAAAAAAATATTTTTCAAATGTTAAAATGTCTAATGTCAATATAATATTTTTAAAATGCAAATACTTCAACCATCTGTGACATTACTATATTTCATTATGTAAATGCCATTTCTCACCAGGGTGGTGGCAGATTTGTAAATCAGCAGAATAAAATGTCTAGCTAATGTGATAACCTGTAAAATTAAAATGATCATTAATTTAATTTCCCTGTATTGGGTCTGTGGAAATCTTAGCGAATATAAACAAGTACCTGCAGTGTCATCTATCTCTGTATAATTATTTCCAAAAGTTTTTGTGGTGGCTTAAATTTAAAAACTCATATTTTTGCATTCAATAAAAGACATAGGAAGGCAAATAGACAATGTAAACAATGAATCTGAGAAAAAGGAGTGGGGGGAAATGCTAACTAGGATGGTTCTATAATGGCCAATCTGCATCCAGAAAGACAAGCAAGAACTTCCAGCTTCAGTTTAGCAAAAGGGGGCATTTCGGAGAGATTAGCATATCCAATAGCATGGAGCTAGTGCAGACAGTAGGGAGTGAATGTATTGTGTGAGAATGAGAAGTATATACCATAGGAAAGGAAGTTTGGTAAAGTATATTGGGAAGGATCAGATATCATTACAGAGATATATAGAAAACTCAGAGCTATCAAAAGTTCCAACATAGAAAATGGTTGATCACAAATAATCTTTAAGGAATAACTCATTAGCACATATGCAATATGTACACGACATTTGGTTAAACATAAGTTTCCCTGTTACTCACAGAAGGCAGCTAAACAGTTCACACCTATACATCAAAGTCAGTATTCAGTGAGTTTCCAGAATTACACTGAGAGGATCTAAACAGTGAAAAGAAAGTTGCATTACATAGGCTTTGAAACACTCCTTTCTGCTTTAAAGTTCTAAGACTTACTAATCAGGTCAAAAAGCTGTAAGACTTTGGGTAAGTGCCTGCCTGGCAAGTGCAAGATCCTGAGTTCAATCTCTTGTAATGCAAAAACAAAAATCTATAAGACTTAGAATTTCCTTGAGATTGCCCCTGTGGTCTCAGCTTTTACCTGAAGAATATCAAGTTCACTAAGGACACTTTCAAGGTTGTCAAGGACTTGTTAAAAAATATTTTCAAGTCTTACTGAGAATGCTGATATTTAAAATAGAAAAGAATATATGAATACTTATAGTAATGTTTCCTACTCAAAAAAGAAAAGAAAGGCAATTCCTTGAGATTGAGGTCATGTTCAGTCTTTGGGGAAAAGAAAACAAGACATCTGCATCTTTTCAATTATGTGTAAAATCTTGACATATATTATTACTGTATCTTTGGCAATAGCATGATTTTTGGACATGTGTGATGGCATAAGATTGAGGCAAGAGGTCGGCAATTTCACAGTCCATTCAGGCTACTTAAGACACTTATCTGATAACTTTCAAGGTTAAAAGGAACTAGGGATGTAGCTCAGCACTCCTTCAGTTCTATTCCTTATACCACCAAATATAAAGAACACAGTTGTCTTGGGCTGGGGAGATAGCTCAGCAGAATAAGTGCTTGTCTGGCGAGCACGAGGTCCTCAGTTCAATCCCTGGTCCACAAAAAAAAAAAAAAAGATTGCAGGCACAAAGACACAGTTGCCATTTTTAGTAATTTTCATGTGTGATAAAGGAGCAAGTATCATTGTTAGCTTCTGTATGATTACTTATTTACTTTATCCCATTACACTACAAGAACCCTTTATGTGGTGAATGGCATGGGTGTCAGTGGTAGATCACTTGCCTAGCATGCCGAAGGTTTCAAGTTTGATCCTCAGTTCTGAAAAGAAAGAGATGGGAAGATGGGAGGGAAAGTAGGTCACTATGGGTGTCTGTAATCCATTTCCATGAGCATATAAATTGCTGCATTACAATAAACTATAATTTAAATTAGAAACAAATTGAACTGAGTATATTTAGTTGCATTCTAAGCATATTCTTTTTTTTTTGGTACTGGGAGTTAAAGTCAGGTCCTTATGCTTTCCCGGCAGGTACTGTGCCACTGAGTTACATTCCAGGCCCCATTCTAACCTTATTGCACATCTGGGTATAGCATATTAATAATTCTCTTTTATCAAAGAATAGTTTCATATTGGATCAAGAATAACTCCGAAGTGATTCTAATTACTGTATAAAAAATTCTCTTGTGCTGGTTTTTATTCTAAAACTGTTAAAAGAATTTTTTTGCTCTAAACTTGAAAGCAATATTCATATTGCTAATAATTTGTGTATCTAAATATATGAGATATATAAATCTAAATATAGTGAGAATCTAAATATAATGAGAATAATAGCAGAAATTCTTGCAGCCATATTGTGATTTTTGTTTGTTTGCTTGTTTTTGCGGAACTGGGATTTGATACAGCCATATTGTGAAGGACAGTATTTACAAAGAAATACTTCTGAAATAAGATAAATAATCTGTAAATATTTGGGTTGAATAAAGAACTATAAAAGACATGACATAAGCTTTTCATCACCTTACAGGTCTTGAAAGTCTTGCTTCCAACCCAGAAATGCCCATGAAATGTCTGACTTCTAATCTACTCCAGTCTAGAAGAAGGTTGGCCACCTCTAGCACCAGTAGTCAGTCCCACACCTTTGTGTCCAGCATGGAATCAGAATGCCACAGCAGCCCAAAATGGGAAAAGGGTTGTCAGGTTAGAAGGACATTTATTTTAACCAAACCAATTATGTATTTCAAATTTATAACAAAAACACCATATCTTTTAATGTAAATCCCATAAGTAAATCAAATTGTGACCTGAATAGTAGTAGCCAAAGTAATATTAGAGATTCTTTTTTTCCCAGAGATGCTGTCAAATTCTCATTCAGTTGTGAAATTTCTCTTCCTTGATATATAATGATTAAGCTACTATAGTAAATGATAAAATTTGACTGTAATTCTCTTCCATTACAGTCATTAGTTTTAGTTTTTACCCATACTTCTTTTTATGATATTTCCCATCAGTTTTTTTTCTTTTTCTTTTCCTTTTTTTTTTCTTCACGTATTTAGTACAGGTTCTACAAAGTCTCACTATGTAGATCAGACTCATTGTGATTCTCCTGTTTTCAGCCTACCAAACACTGGAATTACAGGCATGCGCCACCACACCCAGTCTCAATCACCCTCTCAGCACACCTCATGAGCAGGGCTGGCACGGCACACTGGGCATCAAACCCTGGTCTCTGTGTCTGCCTAAGCAGGTACTTTAATCCACTGAGCTATCTGGCTAGCCCTAGTTTTTCATCTAATAAACTAGTAACTCTAGGAATAGCTTTTAAGTAGCAAAGGTGATGTAATATGAGTGTTATATTACCTGTTGTATTCTAGAAAGCATATTATATACTACTCTAAACTACACACAACTTAACCTTCTTCCATTTTTGCTACTCTGAGGAGTTCAGTTATCAAATTATAATACAGCTTCCCAAGTTACAAAAAGAAAAATGATAGTGTACCATGAGGGACTCTTAGCTAACTGTGTACTCCTCAAATTCATTATTTTTGGTACTTTCAAATCAATGAGATGTAATTCAGAACATTTTTTTGGTTTTTTTTTTTGTGTTTTGTTCTCATAACCAAGTGTTCCTCCTTATTACTAAATAAGATTTCAAGGGGCCCAGGAGCAGAGTGCCTGCCTGGCAAGCACAAGGTCCTAAGTTTAATTCCCAGGACCAAAAATAAATAAGATTTTAAAGTTTGATACTTGTATATCAAAAATAAGTACTTTAAGTTACTCAAAACTCACTTTAAGGGCTGAGGAGATAGCTTAGAATAAAAGGTCCTGAGTTCAGTCCCTAGTACCGCAAAAAAGAAAAAAAAACTCAATTTAATTGAATAATTGTAAACAAATCCTGGTCACCCTACACCAATTTGCATGTATAAGTATATAGGAACTTGTATAAATACATGTGAGGATCCATAAAAAGTTGGTTTTCAGTTTTCAGGAAAAACATTTTATCAATGCATCATTAGTTGTTAGTGTTGAAAATGAACATTAAGGGGCCGGGGAGATGGCTCAGTAGAATAAGCGCTTCCCTAGCAAGTGCAAGGGCTGAGTTCAATCCCCAGTTCTGCCAAGAAAGAAAGAAAAAGAGGAGGGGGGCAGGAAGAAAGGAAGGAAAATAAGCTTTAAAATAAAATCAACTTTAATTAATTCCTGTTAATTTCAGCTATAATTTTTTTTTACTAGATTTCTTCCTCTCTGCTTTTTGCAATTCAAAACAAATACATTGATTCTTGTATTACATGTATATAATGTATCTTTAACCTAAACCTGCCTAAATATATTGCTTGTTAATTTGCCCCATTTATTCATATATAAAAATAAGTATTTGTGGATAACTAGTTTAAATTTTAGACAGGTATTTCATTCAGAAAAATCTAAAATTATAATTGTTTTTTTTAATTCCCTATTATTATTTTATTCCATTTGAAAGTGGGAATAAGAATAGCAATTTATAGGGTTGTTTATCCTACCTAGGTGGACAAAGGTTAGAATCTCAAAGATTTTCAACTTTTTTTTTTCTTCGTACCTGGAATCAAATTCATGACCTCACCCTTTGCCAGGCAGGTGCTATGTCAAGCTATATCCCTGGCCCGAATCTCAACTTTTTTTTTCATACTAAAACACACATGGATCATTTTCATTAAGCCTTGAATATGACTCTGCCATAAATCTCACAAGACAAACAACCGAACAGCACAAAGAAACCACAGAAGAGTTTATCCAAGCCTTGTCCACCTAGGTAGGATAAATAACCCCATAAATTGCCATTCTTCTTATTCTCACTTTCAAATGGAATAAAATAATAATAGGGAATTTAAAAAAAAATCTATAAACAATTATAATATAATCTTACATTTTTCTGAATGAAATACTAGTCTAAAATTTAAACTAGTTATCCACAAATACTTATTTTTTATATATGAATAAATGGGGCAAATTAACAAGCAATATATTTAGTGGTTATTCATAGTACATAGGCAATGGGACAATGGCCAAATCATGGGTCTTGAGCCCAGCATAAACAAACGAGTTGTAACAACTTTCAAGAGGGATGGTCCTTATCTCACATAAGAAAAAGGGCCTAGTACTAAGGCCTACCTACAGTCTGGCTCTGGCTCCAGCTCCTGACCGTACTCCAGCAAGGTCATTCTATCTCATCATTTCTTTCCCTTTTTCCAGAGGTCCTTTGGTTTCTCCACTTCCTTTTTTTTTTTTTTTTTTTTTTAATAATTTTATTGAGAGGGGCTGGGGAGATGGCTCAGTGGAATAAGCACTTTCCTGGCAAGTGCAAGGGCTTGAGTTCAATCCCTGGTTCTGCCAAAAAAAAAAAAAAAAAAAAAAAAAGATATTAATAATTTTATTGAAAAACAAATATCAGTGAGACAGTTTCAAAACCAATTAGGACAGGTTCAATAATTCATACACTGCATATTGTTGTTTTCTTAGTGGTTATTCATAGTAGAAGATGCAGACATGATATCCTGTCCACAGACACTATTGGTACAAATCTTTCTATTCGCTGAATTAAGAGAATATAGCTCTATATCTATCCTATTTTGAATATACAGATACAAAATGGTCCTTCATTTGTATCCCTCTTTTTTGTTTTTGTCAGAGATGGGTATTCCCATTGTCAGTTAAATATTGTAGATGTGTGAATTCAGCAAAATATTCCAATATAGTCCAGTAGTCCCATAATAGTAGTGGGTTTTCCATAGGACTGGCCATGTCAGAAGTTCTTGACTTAAGCCTTTTACAGCTCAGCATATTAATATGGTTTTACTTTTTATACTTCATTTCTATACTTTTTCTTCTGGATGGTTAAGACCAAGATAAAGCAAGGCCTATATAACAAAAAATGTAACTTTTGTATCTGTCAAGGTCAGTCAAATCCCCTCGAGATTTATCCTGAAACCCTGTACAAACCCTGTTTGTAGATCCTTTGTCAGTGTCAGCCATTAAGGTGAGTCACAGCCACTGCTTGACCAGTTTGCTCTCTGTGAAAGCCTGAGAGAATGTTTTCTCTTCATGTGACTCTCCTTAGGCACACACTACATCATCTATTACTTTCCTCTATGGCCCCATAATCTCCTTGATCAGAAAATTTGGGACACAACTGAGTTACAGGATGTTACAGTACAGGTTCTCCTATGTTCAACTTTTTTTTTTTGTGGCCAGCTCAGCCCACCCTGGGGGCTGGGCTGCCACAGCGTGTGGTGCCAGGGGTCAAACCTCAGCCCTGAGCTTTGCTTAAACTTGCCTAAGCAGGCACTTTAAACCACTGAACTATCTCACCAGCCCCTCAAATTTCAACTTTGTATGAACTAATAAATATTTTTTTCTCCTCTTAGGAAAGTGATGAGGCATTGGGCTCTACAATGATGAGTTGGAATGTAGTGGAAAAGCTATGTACAAAATCTGCAAATGACATCAAGACCAAAAATTTCCATAAAAAGGATCTTGAATTGGCCCTTTCTCCAATTCATAACAACAATGCCATTCCTACCACTGGAGGATCTTGTGTAACCCTTGCTAAAAAATGTTTCTCTGGAGAGGCTTCTTGGGAAGCAAGAGCACTTGATGTAAATAACATGAACAAGGCCCCTGACACAGGACAGTTTGATTCCCAGCAGTCACATCAGTGGGCTCTGACTTCTAGTAATATGCCTGAAGAGCCTCTTGGGAAAAGAAGTTTAAAAAGAAATTTTGAGTTGGTTGACTCTAGTCCCTGTAAAGAAATTATACACCATAAAAAAAATTGTGTAGAGAATGAGCATAGTGAAAAGCTTCGAGGTTATCATACAAATCAAAGTACAGGCTTAACAGCTGAAGTCCATGATCTTAAGTTATCAGTGTATAGGTGTCAGCAAAATGACTGTGCTAATAAAGAGAATATCGCCTGTTATTTTACTGATAAACAAACACCAGAAAATTTATCTGCACCAACAATAGCAAAAAACCTTATGTGTGACCTAGATGAAGACTGTGAAAAGACTGATAAGGAACACATGGGCTCTAATTTTTTATGTTGTGATGATGATAGAGCACCCAGAAGCGAGTGTATGGACTCGGATTCTTCTTTTCCTGGAATTTCTATCATGGAAAGTTCATTAGAAAGGCAGCCCTTAGATCCAGTTAAAAGCATCAAAGAATCTTCTTTTGAAGACTCGAATATTAAAGATCTCCTAACTGAATCACCAAACTTCCAAGAGAATACCTTGCCAAAAGATGATGAGCACCCTGCTGTCCAAGATAGCAACCAAAAAATGTTAGCTCCTACTTCAGAGGCCTTGAAAGCGCTAGCTCTCTATAAAAGAAATGCTGTAGCTTTTCGAAGTTTTAACAGTCATATTAATATATCCAATAATTCAGAACCATCCAAAATGAGCATTACTTCTTTAGATACAATGGATATTTCATGTGCATATGGTGGCTCATATCCCATGGCCATAACTCCTCAGAAACAAGGATCCTCTGTGCCATATCAGGTATAGTCTTTGTTTTAACACTTGTTTTTTTTTTCCCTTCCCTAAAATACAGAAAGAAAAAAAACACTTGTTTTTTGGATGTAGAAAAATAAAGTATTACAACGGACACTTGGCTGGTATGATACCTTAGACCTGTAATCCCAGAACTCTTGACAGGTTGAAATAGGAGGACCATGAGTTCAAGCTCAGCCCGAGCAACTGGGTGACTGAAAGACACCATCTCAAAATAAAGCAGGAGATTGTCACTCAGTGTGAAGTTCATAGGTTCAGTCCCAATTGAAGACAGGAAAATTTAACACATCTGTCTTTCAGCTAAATTATATAGTATTAATTATGTGATTTTGTTCATGAGACTTGGATTATTGGAAGTATTCATGTTTATTTAGCTTCATAACTGTCTTATTTGTACAGCTCTGTATACCTTCCTAAGAAAATCCAATCATATATTTTCACAGCAATACTATGTGATATCAAGTTAAAGTCTGTCCTATTTTAATGTTTTCCAAGGACATATTTGGATAATCTCTTCTTCATAGAAAAAAGTTGAAATAGACTTTTCAAATATTATTTTATTATTTTGTTTCATTTATAAACCAAAAAAAAATTTTCTTTCTTTGCAGAAATATACAAAAAATGTAAACTCTGAACTTGTATTATGAGACTTGGGTTTTCTGCAGTTAATCTTAACCAAAAGACTATGAAGCATGAGACTTGAATTTTCTGTTCTTTTTTTTTTTTTGTAAATTGTTTTTTAAGGGAGGTTTATTTTTGAGACTTCAGTTTTCTAACCAGAACTTAAAAGCCCCTTCACATAAGAGCCTGGTTTCTTTAAATGTCCAAGGGGATAAAATGGTATTGTTAGACAACAGTTACCTTAAAACCCTTTAAATCTCATTTAATACAAGAGATTATTTGTATTATCTTATATACTGTGCTAATTTGTTATTTGTTAGCCAAATCCTTTGTCAGCTACTATTCTTCAATTATATTAAGACATGCTATCAAGAAATTTTTGTATATTTTCTCATAATGTATATCCAGGTCTTAGTGAAATAATTATACTCTAAGCAACTGAACTACATATAAGAACTTTTTGATAATTATAACTAGTTATGAGTCCATTTTCAAATCCTGGATCAATAAAGTACAGTCTTTTTATGCCTAACAGCCCATGATCTAGCAGTTTCTTTTCTTGTAAAAGAAATGAGAATATTTGCTGTCTCTTAAACTCTTTGAATTAGCAGACCCCAAAACAAATCAAGTGTGGAACTTCATACCGAACTCCAAAGAGTGTGAGAAGAGGGGCAGCTCCAGTAGATGATGGGCGAATTCTAGGAACTCCAGACTACCTGGCACCTGAGCTGTTACTGAGTACTGCCCATGGTAAGCAATGCATGTCTGACTTTGAACTGCTATCAGTACATTGTCTTCTAAGGCAAAATTGTTTTGAGTTTCTTTGGTACTTAGATTATCTAAAGTATGAGAAAATGGGCTCATAAAATACTCTTTTTCTTATCTTTGTGACATTTATTGTAAGAAAAAGAAATAGCTCTTATTCTCTGCATGTGTAAAACCAAACACTGAGGGCTATAAGGCCATTTGTTTTACCTTCCTTGGTTTTGCTATCTCTGGTTCAGTCACATTGATCTACCTCCCACTTTGTCATCTTTGTTGTAAACATTTCTTCACATCTGGTCCATTATGCTTGTGACTGCAATGTGAGACTTATACTTCTGTTCAATCTGCAGAATCCTATTCCAATTTATAATTGACCCATACTTCTATATGCTCACCAAAATAGCCAAATCAGAAATGAATTCTCTGTCTTAAAAGTTTTCCTATATTGTTAAGTAAACTTTATTCTCTAGTCTTGATTTAGCAATTACCACAACTGAGCAGCTCAATGAAAAAAAAAAAAAAAATGTATTGTGTTGGGACTGTGGAAGCTAGAAGTGCAAAACCAAGGTGTGCTTCCTTGATCCATCCTATTCCTTCATGGTTTTCTGCCCATCTTTGCCTTGCAGATGGATCATTTCAATTCTGCCTTTTCATATTGTTTTTCCCTGTGTCTCTGCCATGGTGACTTTTTAAAAGATATAAATTAAGTAAGAGCCTTCCCTAATCCATTATAACCCCAATCTTAACCTAGTTAATTCAATTTACAATGACCCTGTTTCCAAATAAGATCGTATTCAGAGATACTGAGTCTTATGCTTTAAATAAGCTTTTTTGAGGGGCACAAATCAACTCATAACATGAGTTCCTTCTATATTTTCTGCTTTTGCAGTACTGGGGATCCAACCCAGGAACAACTGAGACATAGCCCAATACTTTATTATTTTGGGAAACTAAGCGTCACTCAGATGCCCTGGCCGGCGTCAAACGCGTAACACCCGAGCTTCGGCCTCCGGAGCAGGCAAGACCATAGAGGGCCTGTTTCCTACATCTTGATGATCACTTTTTTTTCCCTTTAGGTTCCTTGGTGATGTCTGTTTCATCCTCCCCATTCCAACTGCTACACTTCTTCTATTTTTATTTCTTTCCTGGTTTTTATTTCTTTCCTGGTTTGTCTTCCCTCTACTGCCTAACTGCTTAAAGCTTGCCTCTTTTCTTTTTTTTTTTTTTTTTGCGGAACTGGGGATTGAACTCAGGCCCTTGCGCTTGCCAGGGAAGTGCTTATTCCACTGAGCCATCTCCCCAGCCCCTTTGCCTCTTTTCTTTACTTGATTATTTTTGTTCTGGCAGTATGATTTTATCTCAAGGAGTTAACAAAACCTTCCTGTCACCAGAGTCCCTATTAATCAGATCTCACAGTTTCTCCTCAGTCTCAGTCCTCTTACTGAGTCTCAGTTCTCTTACTGCACATTCTTTAGATGCTTCTTTCTCTCTTCCAAGTATAGTTCTTGGGGGCCTGCTGGTTAGCTCAGTTGTTTAGGCACGCCTGCTCATGCAAATGCAGTTAGGCACAGATACCTCTGTGCAATCCCAATCTCCACCAGCATTACCAGAACTGCCTTAAGGCAGCCTGAGCCAGCCACAAAAAAAAATCATTCCCAAGTATAGTTCTCCTTTTTCTCCTTTATCTCCTTTTGATACCCAAGGAAATCAAACTCTCAGGATGCTCAGATCTCTTATATAAAATGATACAGCATTTACATATTAACTATACATAGCCTCCCACATACTTTTAATCACCTCTACATTACTTACATCTAATGCAATATAAATGTTATATAAGTAGTTGTTATATCGTTTAAGGAACAGTAGTAAGAGGCTGTAGATGTTCAAAATCAGTGAAATTTTTTCAAATGTTTTCTATCCATGTTTGGTTGAATTTGTGGATATGTAACCTAGTAAATACAGAAGACTACAAAGTTCGTCCAAATTCTGCTCTATGCCATTTTTTCCTACACATATTCCCTGTTAATCATACATCATTCCCACAATGATTCCCAGATCCTTCTCTAAATATGATTTTCACTGGGCAACAAACACACATCTAAACTGCCTACTTCATATTTACCAATCTTTCAAATATTTCAAGTAAAAACTGGGCTTCTTATCTAACTTGCTTTGTTTTGTTCAATAAGTCTCATCCTGTTTATAATGACAGGCATCATCCTGTCATTAAAACCTAGTTAATTAAATTAACTAGACATTTAAACCTAGTTATTTAAGTCCCTGCTGTATTTTTTCACCTCTGCTACTGTTCTCTATAAGAAGTTTGTCTTTCTCTTTCATCACTTAATGGCCTTCTATCTAATCTCAGTTTTATTGTTGTCTGCCATGGTTGCCACCAGATTTTCTTTCTGAACCAAAATACAGTTTATTCTGTCTCCATCCTCAAAAGACTATAGTGTCCCCCTCTGAGCTGCTAAGTAAAATCCTAATTATTGGTCATGACATTTGCAGCTCTTAGTTCTTGAATTAGTCTCGGCTTTCAACAAATTGTTGTATGCCCTATGTTCTCCTTTTTTCTTTTTTTTTTTTTTAAATGATACTAAGGATTGACTTCAGGGTCGTCACACTGATCTAAATCCTCACCTTTTTTATTTTTTGTTTTGAGGCAGGGTTTTGCTAAATTGCCCAGGCTGAGCTTAAACCTGTGATCTTCCATTCTGAGCCTCCCAGAGTACAAGGCTTACTTAGAAAGATGTGCCAACATGTCCAGTCCCATTCTATTTGTGTGGTTTTTGTTGTTTGTTTGTTTTTTGTATTTTGGTTTTTTTTAGGCCAGGCTGCTCTGAAACATGCAAAGATCCTTTGCCCCAGCCTCCCGAGTCCTGGGATTATAGGTGTGCAGCATGTCCAGCTTTACACCACCTGTTTGAAGCTCAGGTCCTCCCAAGGGCTTCAGTATGACTCAGTAGTACAGCACTTGCTTAGTATACACAAGGCCCAGCGCTTGCTTAGTATGTACAAGGCCCTGAGTTTGATCCCTGCTTTACAAAAACAAAGCCAAAAAATAGTTATTCCATCTGTGTGGCAGTTAGTTCCTTAAATAGAGAATGTGAGTGTGAGTCCTCTGCCTTCTATATAACATTCCAGAATTTCTTGGAAGCGCTTGTTGCTATTCATCTTGATAATACTGAAAATAGATACGTTTAATATTCCCTTTCTTTATTAGCCAAAGCAAGTAAATGCTGATGAGCTCTTACAGATTTTTGTACAGTGTCCCTTTGACTAAGTCAAAGACTTGCCATCCTACTCTGTTATGATTAGCATTACCTTAACATAGGATACAGTATGAGAATCCTAGCCGTTTCAGTGGAACATAGCTACTGCAACTAAACCGCATGCTGTAGCCTCAGTGACAGCCTCTTGGGTGACCTCCAGTCTCAACTCTCAGCCATATTGAAATTCTTTTAATTTCTTGTTCATATTTTTATTTCAGTTCTTTTAACACTATTAAAATTATCTGTTTTGTGTCTCCCAGAGTAGGCTGTTTTCTACTTGGGTTAAAAAAAAAAACTTTAATCATCTTCCTATCCTTTCTTACTAGTACTCTACCTAGTAATGAGGGAATGAATTCATAATTTTATATATTATACCTAACTGTTATTTTCTTATATGCAGGATTTCTAACTTCAGGTAAGTAAACTCTATGAAGTCAAATGGAAAAAAGCACATTAAACCAAACAGTCAAAGTATAAATAGATCACATGGGATAATTTTTTTTTCCTTTCAGCTCATTTATGAACTATAAAAATGAAATTCTGTACTCTGAGCAGTGAGACTCCAGAGATTGTCTTCTCTGTGAAAAGACATGTAGACATGTAGCATTTTAGAGCTTAAAAAAAATCAGTATTTCCTTACCAATTTCAAGAATGAATTTTAAATTTGAAAGATATATAGAACAAGTTTGCTGTTTTTCTCAAGCCAACAGTATAATTGCTAAGACACATCACAGTATGTGATCTTATTAGACTTTGACTTATGTCAACATATATGTGGGGAAATCCTGTATGTTTTTAACATGAGTACATATGGCTAAGCAGTGGAAAGATTCTAATTTCTAACATGAGTAAAACAAAAATTATTTTTTCCTGAGTTCTACATTATCTAATTCATTACAATAATTCTTTCTCAGTGCTGCTTAAGAGATCTACTAACTGAAGTGGTTGGTATGTTTTTATAGTGATAACTCTGGAAACCTACCAACTCTTAGCAGCTTATGGTCCTTAAGGGGAAAATGAGATTATATGGCTTGCAGGCAAAAAGCAGCCTAAATGCATGCAATCTTTTTTCTTAATGACTCCACAGTGCTTTGCTACTTCTTTTAAAATGGGATGGTGGCAGCTGCTAACCCATTATGAATTTTGTGAAATTGTCTGTTTTCTTTTTTCTTTTTTTTTTGAGAGATCTCCCTATATAGTTCAAACTGGCCTTCAACTTTCTCATGTAGCCCAGACTGGCCTCAAACTCAAGGATCCTCCTGCCACAAGTGCTGGGATGAAACTTTTTAAAAGCAAATTTGTTGGCAAATTTAACGTTGCACTAGAATTCTTAATCTAAATTTATATTGAAGTTAACTGGCTGTGAACTAAAATTAACCTTTGCCTAGGAAATACTTTATAGATAAAATTAAAGAAAAATATAAACCAGTTTATAATTGTTCAAAAGCTGGGTGTGGTAGGACATGCTTATAATCCCAGCACTGTGTGAGACTGAGAAAGATTACAAATTTGATCCTACTTCAGAATTTTAAAAGGTAGGGGATATAGCTCGGTGCAGAAGCCCTGAATTCAATCCCTAGTACCCTTCCCCAGCAAAAGATTATTAAAAGATCTTTTATAGCTGGTTGTAAGGCACATATCTGTGGTTCCTGGTACTCAAGAGGCTAAGGTGAGAGGTGCCTTGAGCCTGGGAGTTGGAAGCCAGCCTGGACAACACTAAGACCTCACCTTAAAAAAGAACCACTTTCTATATAGCTGTTGCTTCCAATAAAGATGTTATTTAGAAATCAGTTTTACCTATTCATCAAAACTTATCTCCTAATTATCTCCTCCAGCCACAGTTTAAATGAATATTTTTGTTTAACTAATTTGTTCTTCTGTGTTCTTATAAAAGCCACAATTGAATGCTCTGTAAATAGGGCATCACTTATTAGGTTAGCTTCTAATTAGTATAAATGTTGCTACTTCATCTCAGACCTTGTGTGAAACAAGTAGAATGTGAAATAATCATGGATGTAATCATTTCATATAGAATAGTTTATTTTAGAAAAATATTCGTTATGTTAAATATATTCCTTCATTATGATTAAGGCTTAGAACACAATTATCCAGAATATCAGAAGTTATTCATAATTGGAATAAATGGTTTTGACAATGCTTTCTAACTGTGGTAACTGCTAAGCTAAATTTCTTAGGAAATAAATAGGAAAATAATGAACACATTGTGTAAATTAAGGTAATTTAGCATTTCTATAATTTATGCAAACAGCCAAAATCTTTAGGTAATGAATGCCTTATGTTTAAATGTTCATATACTGTTTCAATTGATCAAATATTTCTAGAAAATACTTGCAAATGTAGCATATTTCTTCTCAAATCCAGGTCCTGCAGTAGACTGGTGGGCACTTGGAGTTTGCTTGTTTGAATTTCTGACAGGAATTCCCCCTTTCAATGATGAAACACCACAGCAAGTATTCCAGAATATTTTGAGAAGAGGTGATGCTTTTTCTCCTAATAAGCTAGATTCACTATTTCTCTATAGTTAAAACAGTGATTTAAAAATTATTTGTGTATTTATAGACATACCTTGGCCTGAGGGTGAAGAAAAGTTATCTGATAATGCTCAAAGTGCAATAGAAATACTTTTAACCATTGATGATACAAAGAGAGCTGGAATGAAAGGTAAGGTTTTATGTTCATAAACTATTACCCTTGATTTGTTCCAGGTGGTTACTAGTAATAAGAATTATCAAGTTTTGGTACAATGTTACACATAATCTGACTGCTAAATGATAAAAAGATAACTCCATTTAGTTCTGCTCTCTAGATATACATTAATTTGTGTTTACTTTGTATTAAAATTCAGTGCAGGCAAGTTGTAATATTTGCACATGAAATTTTGTTACTCTCAAGGAGATACCAGAAACTATTTTAGTATCCTAGATTATTCATAGCCTGATAAAATGAAACATCAGGGTGGGCCAGATAGCTCAGCAGATTAAAGCACCTGTTTAGGCAGATGCATGGACCAGGGTTTGATCCCCATGTGCCTTGCTGGCCCCACCATCAGGGTGCATTGAGACAGCAATTGACACTGGGTGTGGTGGCACATGCCTGTAATCCCAGCACTCGGGAGACTGAAAACAGGAGAATCACTATGACTCCACGCTTGTAGTGAGATTCTGTAGACCCTGTACTAAATATATTAAAATTTTTTAATTTTTTTTTTATAAAATTGAACATCAACAAATATAGGAATGTGTTTCATGAAAATCTTTTATAATTTCTTCACTTTTTTCTTGTAATACTGGGGATTAACCCTACAAGTGCATTAAAAAATAAAGCATTATTAACAGAGACAGGGCAAGAGGATCACAAGCTCAGGGCTAGCCTGAGCAAATTAGCAAAACTCTGCCTCAAGAAAAGGGAAGATATTTTTTTTTTTTTTTTTTTTTTTTTTTTTTTTTTTTTTTTTTTTTTTTTTTTTTTTT
>PVKA01000817.1:68885-85423 GCA_004027165.1 Ctenomys sociabilis | reverse complement strand
GGGGAGATATTAAGGAGGTTAAGGATGCAACTCAGTGGCAGAGCACCCATAAGCTCGGTCCCCAGCATAGACAGAAGCTCCATCAGGGTGTAGTGCATGTGTGGAGACAGTGAAACAAAGCATGGTAAGCGTATATGTAGATGTCATCATGGGGGAGGGAGAAGCCTAGTGAAGACAGTAAAAGCATCAAGATGAACTTCCCGCTAAATTTATGTAGGACAACACGTAAGGCTAAAGACCGTAGTGCTATAAAAAGGTGATGAGGTGCTAGAATGAGAACTCTAGAATTAGCCATGGAAGATGAGCAGTAGGGAATCTGTATCAGAGCAAGAAGCAAAACAAGTGTTCTTGAGTAGGCATGTGTGAGAAGATGTTGGCAGCTAAAAGACAGACTTCTGTTAGGGCCAGTCACCTAGTCATTCATTTGAAAAATGTGAACTAAGCACCCATCTTGCCGGGTGATATGCAACATGACACATCTGAAGTTTGAGGCCTAGTAGGGAGACAGACAGTAAACAAAGGTCAGTGGGCCTGGCCTAATGAGGTAGGGAAAGGTATATGTAAGACATTTTCTTTGTAATTCTGAAAGCAGTACTTACTTAGGTAACAGTATCATAATACACTGTTTCACTTTATATTTTTCCTAGAACTGAAACATCATCCACTCTTCAGTAATGTGGACTGGGAAAATCTGCAGCATCAAACTATGCCTTTCATACCCCAACCAGATAATGAAACAGACACTTCATATTTTGAAGCCAGAAATAATGCCCAGCACCTGACCGTATCTGGATTTAGTCTGTAACATATCAGTGTGCGTTCTGTTTAACATTGTGTTATAGAATAAGGTCCATAATTATTTACTCTGCTAGATGTAAGGGGGATAAATATCATTATTCTACCTGGGTCAATGAGTTTTAATATAACAGCTTTCACAGAGGTAAAAGGTTATAAGGAATATAACCAGTAATTTATCTTAGTCTCTATAAATGTTTAAAGTTCTTTTGATCATATTTATTTTGTTAATTGCACTTTATGAGAAAGTAAAGCATCAATAAAACTAGAATGACACTACTGCTATATGTACAGCGAGCCACAAGCTAGATTTTCTGTTTCTCTGTTGACTTCAGTTCATCCTTCAGTTTGGTATTAAAATAACAAATTACAATTCCATTTCAATTTCAATTTAATTTACTTGCATAAGATGCCTACAAAAACTGGTATCAAGGGTTATCACTTAAGGTAATATTTGTATCCTCAGAAATGTAGCTGGAAGGAATTCTTCACTCCTTAGTATAATTCTTTGGGTAATGAAGATTAAACAAAAGGACTCAAGTTTTAGCTTGCTTTACAAGCAACAGTTTTGCTGCCTTGATTGCTTTTGGTGCTTATCTCTTTAATATCTTTTTGTTTAAAGTAATACTAGAAAGGTTAAGTGTGATATACTGTAATTTTAATAGTTTCTTCAATGTTAATAGAAAATGTGATGTTTTACATCTTATCATTTGCAACATTATCACACAGACTTATCCTTAAAGATAATGTACTTTTGCTCAGTAAATATAACAGATTATTGTCAACATTATTATTTTTAAAATATACTAAAATTTAGCTCACAGGTCTTATCTTAAACTTATCAAGACTTTCAGCATACTTAGTCTGTAAAGAAGGGAAGTTCAGAGTTAAACACACCACAAAGTCTTCTGCTCTTACAGTAACCCATCAAGTATCATTACTCCTTTTGTACATTGCTGTTAGTGATTTTACTCTCCATTGCCACCATGGAGCCCTGTGAAATGTAGTTAACAAAGATAATGAAACAGATCATTACAGTGAAGCCAGGTGTGGTGGTGCATCTTATAATCCCAGCAATAAGGAAACAGACAGACAGGTGAGAGGATTGCTGTGAGTTCAAGGCCAGCCTGGGATACATAGTGAATTCAATATAATCAGACCCTGTTTACAATATAAATAGTGTAATAATAAAAGATGTATTATAATCAATGCTATATATTGAAATCATGTACTAATGATTTTACTGAGCTTGCTTTAGTGATGCCCATTTAAATTTAACAACCCAAACTAGCTCCCAGAATGTTTTTGTTGTTGTTGGTCCGGTTTGTTTCAGTTTGGTTCAGTTCAGTTACACAGTGTCTCACCGTGTAGATCAGGCTGCCCTTAGTGATCCTCCTGACTCAGCCTCCCAAGTGCTGGGATTATAAGTATGTGCCACCAGGCCTGGCTCCAGAAGGTTGACAAGGATTTAATCTTTTTGGTAAGAATTGGTAGAATGTTCTATGGGAAATTTAATCACCCCACAAGTCCATTTAAAATATCCAAAGATATGACATGATGCTGCTAACTTTAACTGGCTCTTCCAGAAAGCCCATAAGTCATTTCTACTCCACACTCGGTGTTCAATCACGTTTTGTTTCCTAAATATGAAGAGACAGACAAGTGTTATTGAATATCTAAGAAAAGTCTCATAAAAGAGACAAAGCTGGAGGTGTTGCTCAGTGACACAGTATTTCCTTGGCATTTGTGAGGGCCTGAGTTGAAACCCCAGTGCAAGTAAAGGGAAGGAGAGGAAGAAGGAGGAAAAAAAGACCAAAATGGGCAAGTGCATACAACTTCGAAAGTATTATCAATAACATTACCAGAAATTTTAAAAGAAAAGTTCTTTAAAAACTATGGTAACAGCTAAATAGAGAGGTTGAAAATTGAAGAAATCTGCCACAAAGTAGAGTAGAAAGACAGGAAAACTAGGAGAGAAGAGATAAACTTGAAGGACATACTTAGGTCCAGGATCCAAATAATAGGATATCCAGACAGAATGAAGATGATTAATAAAACAAATCAAGTATATGTTCAACCTGAAAAAGTGCAGGTTAGAAGGACAAATGCCCAGCATGAAAAAGGAACCCTGATAAGATGAATTGGTTATTGTCCCCAGTTCATCTATCCTATCTGTTATGTAATAGTGCAGTGTTCTCACTAGAGTAGTGGGAGCATCCCATTGCTCCTGAACCTGGTCACATGACTTGTTTTGTTGAATGGAAGATTAGCAGACGTGCATGCTGGTCCTAAACAAAGAGGAGAACCACAGAGAACTGAATGCAGGCAGTGGACTGGACTAACGCTGAACCTAGCATAGGCACAGTTTACCCACAAATTCATGAGCAAGGGAATAGTACTTATAAAGGAATGAGCTTTGCCTTCAGTTGTTATACAGCATTATTGTTGCAGCAAGTATCTTACATATACACACCAAGGTATGCCTGAGGGTCCAAAGGGGAAGAAAAAAAAAATTTTTTTAAGCATCTGACATATCTTCCAACTTTACAACAGTTACAACTGGATATAAAAAGGGGTGTGGTGCTGCACACCTGTAATCATAGCACTCACAGGGGAAGCTGAGGCAGGAGGTTGAAACCTGTCTGAGCTCAACCTCCTGTCTCAAAGGGAGAGAAAATTGCAGTATCTTCAAACTTCTGCAAGGAAGATTTGAACACAAAGTCTTGAAAATGTGCCTCTTTGTGCCCTTTCTCATAGATCAGTAATGGTGATCCTTTTAGAGGTGAATACCCAAACTTAAACCAGAAACTCCCATTTTATCATGTACCAACATCTTTTGTCTTAAAAACAAATAGTTATAGACTTTGGAAGTTGTGTTCCATCAAAAGATCCTCCAAGGAGGTTACAGATACAGCTCAGCAGCACAGTACTTTGCTGGCAAGCACAAAGTCCCAAGTTCAATTCCTGATACACCAACCCCCACAAGGTTGTTGGTGCAGCATGAGCACAGGAGATAAACTGTATGCCAGGCACAAAGGTCAGAGCCTCCAGAAGGCCCTGTATGAAGATGTATGAAGTCGGTAGACTGATGGCTTAATAGGATTTGTGCTTAGGCAGACAAGGGCTAGGAGTTTGATCCCCTGGCCTGCCATGCTGACCCCACTCCTGGGGCACTCTGAGAACATGGTGGTGCATGCCTATAAGCCCAACACTTGGGAGACTAAACAAGAGAATCACTGAGTCCAATCTACACAGTGAGACTCTGTGCACCCTGTCCTAAATACAGAAGAAGCCGGGCGTGGTGGCGCATGCCTGTAATCCCAGCACTAGGGAGGCTGAGGCAGGAGGATTGTTGTGAGTTCGAGACCAGCCTGAGCTACAAAGTGAGCTTAAGGCCAGCCTGAACTGCACAGTGAGACCCTGTCTCAAAAAGACAAAAAAAATAAACAAATAAATAAATAAATAAATAAATAAATACAGAAGAAAAAAATAGGATTTGTATTTGTTTCTTTGTGGTTTTGGGTTTTTTTGGGGATTTTGTTGTTTTTTTTTTTAAGACAAGTTCACTGTGCAGTGCAGACTGGCCTTAAACTCACTATGTAGCCCAGGATGACCTCATACTCTCACTAATCCTCATGCCTCAGCCTCCTGAATGCTGGGATTATCAGTGGCCACCATGCCTGGCAAGTTTGATGGGTTTTTTTTTTTTTTTTTTTTTTTTTGTCTTTTTGAGACAGGGTCTCACTATGCAGTTCAGGCTGGCCTCGAGCTCACTTTGTAGCTCAAGCTGGTCTCGAACTTACAACAATCCTCCTGCCTCAGCCTCCCGAGTGCTGGGATTACAGGCATGCGCCACCACGCCCGGCTTGATGGGTTTTTAAACAAAAGGAATAATTAGGGATTGGATTATTGATAAATATAAAGAAAACTAAGCAAATGAAAAATAAATCCATCAATAATAAAAACATGTTTAGGAACAGATAAAACAATGATAGTTTACTCTTACTCAGCTGGGAATAGTGCTTACACAGTCCTAGTTCTGTGAACACTGACCTAACCATAATTTCAGAAGAAGTATGTTGGGAGGAGTTCTCCACAGCTCTCATGTATGTTCTGCACATTGTGAGGCACAGACTGGCCTTCACACTAGACTTTTTCAAGCAACCGTGCATGGTGCACAGCTTTGGAAGACACAGATACCACCCGTTGGAGTAAATGGCAGGATATTTATAATAAAAATAATCTCAGGAGTACAGTCTTGCTGACTACTGATTTGGGCTCATCTCCCATAATACCCTTCATACAGCTGTCATCTAGCCATGTTTTGTTACCCTATGGCAATTGTCACTAGAGCTGGTATGCTGGTTACTGCTACTGTTTTGGTATGTCACCTGAGTGTTAGCTTCTGTCAGCATCCACGAGACTGACATGTTAACTTGGTTTTGTCAAATTGCATTTGAAAGGTGAAGAAATGAAGGATCATCAGTATCAGCAGGGAATGTAACAATAGGAAAAATAATAGCATCTTTAGTTTTGGAAGTGGGGACTTAGTACAATTCCTAAAACAAAAATCAAGAAACAAAAAAGTCCAAACATACTCAAAACCTTGAAGGTTTTAAAAAGAACCCAAACTAATAACAGTACTTGCTTCTGAGAAAGTAAAACAATGTATAATTTATAGAAGATATTATCCACCAGGTAAGTAAAAGGGACTGGCTTCTGTTTAAAAAATCTGTACTTCTACACAAAACTTTCTGGTGTCTGTCTCTTCACAGCACTTCCAAATTTTGCAAAAGGATGTTAGATATCCTGTCCTACTTCTATGTAACTATTGACAGTGAAATAATCAAATCTGTCATGATTATCCAGTTATTCACTAGAAAACGGAACACTGTTGTATGCATGTGACCTTATGAGGTACTATCTCAATTTTATAGATGGGGAAACTGAAACAAATTACTTCCTGTGGGGGACCACCTGAGCAGCTCTCCTTGAAAGAAAAGTGACTGTCTCCATTTTGACTGAGTCTGATCCTATTTCCTCATATTGTCATGTACAGAGCTGGCTAGGACTTCTGTTTATCCTTCAATTGGCCTTAAGCAATGTGTGTTGGTCTAGCTGAGGTGCTGGTGATAGTCTTTGAAGGTGGCATGTGTGTTTGTTTCCCTGGTAAGCCTGCTGCTCCTTAACGTGAGCCTGGTGGAGACAGGATGGTAGAGCTAATGCTCCACGCCGCCAGCTGGGATCGAGCCTCCAGATAGCGGCTATGACTTCCTGGGGCTTGAAAGACATCAAAGCTGAAGCCCTAGACTTCCCAAAACATTAAATACTATATAATGCAGATTACTCTCTCTGCATATCCTCTCTGCATATGGCAGAGGTAAATGTAGGCCACCCACCTAGCTCAGCTCACAGTAGTCACCTACTTCCCACAATTCTCAGTCAATCCTCAAGCCACTCCCTCACTGAATAAAAACTGGGGAGGCCCTGGGTCACTCCCTTGGTTCCGGAAAGCCATGTCATGGCAGGACTTGGAGCCCCTTGACTCCCCAATGATTAAAAATATAACTTAGTATCCTCATTTTCGCCGTGGGCTGCATGGAAAGTGGTAGATTGGAATCAACTTGATGGGATTCCAATAACGTAACTTTGGGATTACAAATATTGGTTTCTTGGACTGAGAGGAGGACCAGGAAGTGTCTCCTACAACTTCCCCATACTCCAGTTAGAGTGTCAACGCAGAATCCAGGTCCAGTCAGACTGGCTCCACAGCTTGCACACAGCTGTAAGGATCAAGAACTTCCAGTGCTGATCAGGGCTATCCTGGCAAGTGTCGGCTACTTTCAGAAAAGAAATTTGTACCCCCATGAAAACAAGAGTAAAATGGATCAAGGGACTGACATTCCTTGCTGCCTCTCACTCTTTCAACTGTCTACATTTTGGGCTGGGGAGATAGTTCTGCAGTCTAAGCACCTACTTGGCAACCACATGGACCCAGGTTCAATCCCTAGTACGACATGCCACGCCAGCCCTAGAACCCAGGCACACCATGCCGGTCAATGAAACTGGGTTTCATGGTGCACAGCTGTAATCCAAGAGCTGGGGAGGCTGAGACAGGAGGATCACTATGAATCTGAGCTGCATAGCAAAAGACCCTGTACCAAATAAATATAATTTTTTTTAATTGTATACATTTCTAAGAACTGGCCTTATTAAAGGTACTCCAAGGTAGCGAGAGATACAGCCCTCTAAGCCTGAAGAAAATGCAGAAACAATGAAATACGACATTCCTATCACACCGATATAGCACCAACTGCTAAGATACAGATCAATTAGAACTCCATTGCTAGTGGGGATGAAAAATGGTAGATGCTTTGACAATAGCTGGTAATTTCTTGCAAAACTAAACACTTTTACAACAGAATTCAGCATATTCCTTGGTATTTTCCCTTATGGGTTGAAAACATGTCCACACAATAATCTGCACACAGATACCTACTAAGCTTTATTTGTAATTGCCAAAATTTGAAACCAATCAAGATGTCCTTCCAGAGAAGAAAGGATTAACTGTGATGCATCCTTACAACGAAATTTTATTTAGTACTAAAAAGAAATGGGAGGCCAGCCAAATAGCTCAGCAGACTACAGTGCCGGCTTAGGTACACACAGCAGCCGGGGTTCAATCCCCAGTTACCATGCAGCCCTGCCCACATGCACCTGTAATCCCAGCTCTTAGGAGGCTGAACATAGGTGAATCACTAGGAGTCCAATAGACCCTGTACTAAAATACAAAAAGCAAAGAAAAAAGAAAGAAATGGGACCCAAGTAGGGTGGTATATGTCTGTAATCTCAGTACTCAGGAGGCTGAGGCAAGAGGATTGACATGAGTTTGAGGCTAGCCTGGGCTACGGAGTGAGTTCAAAGCCAGTGTGTATTACAGTGAGACTCTGTGTCAAACAAAATAAGGGGTCCAGGGAGATGGCTCAGTAGAATAAGCACTTGCCTGGCAAGCACAAGGACCTGAATTCAATCCCCGGGTCGGGGGGGGGGGGGAAATAAAACACCATATATGTGATTTTAGTCTTTAAATATATGTATATATGTATGTATGTTAGGATTGAATCCAGAGTCTGTGCACTGATCTACCCCCCGGGGCTTTTTTTATTTTCCTATTTTGAAGCAGGGAGGGTCTCAGTAAGTCACTAAATTCTCCATGCTGGGCTTTTATACCTGTGATCCTCCTGCACTGGTTTATCAGTGCTGGGATTGTCTGTACCACCATGTCCAGCCTTTTAACTATTTTTATAGACAAAGATAAGACTATTTGTAGTCAATGAAATGTGAAAAGGAATCTCCTAAGTAAGACACTCAAAGTTGGTTCCTGACTGGATCAGACAGAAAAACACCACTGGAAATTGCCTTCTGCCATTCACTCTCCACATTCCTGTACTACTGACATAGATATGCAGCAGCCACCCTGCAGGCAAGAGGAGAAAAACTATGCACTTAAGTATGGTAGAACAGAAGACAAGAAGAGCCTAAATTCCAAAGTACATGGTAAAAGACCTCACCAACCCAAGACTTCCTGCACATGAGAAAAAATTTGTTTAGCCTAGTCGCTGCGCTTGGATTTCTAATACATGCAGCAGAACACAGATATCTTACATGTTACAAATAGCTATTTTACCAATATCTTTTGAACTCAAAGTTACCTATGTATTAAAACAGAAAACTCATCAATTCCACTTAAGACCAATGATATTTATTCAAGATAAATGTTAAAGGGATCCCTGAGAGACTATAGTAACCTATTTACTTGGTATAAAAATTAAAAATTTTTGATTAGATAACTAATATTCTCAACCACATAACAGTTAAATTTCATCCAACTTTCTGGTTTTATCAAATTAAAAGTCTGGATCAGTTTATATGAATTCCTGCTATTCTCATTTCTTCCTTGGTACGTAATTGATAAACTAACAGTAACAAGAAATAAAATCCATACAATTTCTCATTAACCTTTTATTTATAAGTTTTACAATAAAGAAACAAAAGAATTTGATCATTAAAAAAATATCATAACTGTCAATTCAAAATGAGGTTCTTGTTAAAGCGGAACACTATACTCTATAATTACATCTTTACTTTTATATACAAGAATTGTGTGCAAAGTGCTTTTCAAACTATAAAATAAGACTTTGGAATAAGATGAAAATGGTTATCCCTAGGCGTTAGCTACCCTTGCCTGTATGTTAGTAATTACAACTCTTTACAATCTTAATCAGCAATTTATTTAAATATTAAGATTCACCATTCTGATATGAAACTGGTATCTAGTTTTTGAAGACAATCCCTATCCACAGGTCTAAACTTTATTTCTACATATAATATAGTTACTTGCTTCATTTTTTTTTCCTAAATAAGTAGAGGACAGTTTTTTAAAAAACAAATATTAGTAGATCCTTTCAGATAAACACATTTTAATCAAGATGGGCATAAAAAATAAACAAGTTTCACAAAAGAATTTAGGGACAGCAAATTGTATTCTCACACTTTTTTTTTTTCTTTTGTACGCAAATAAAGAATCATCCTTTATACTTCACATGAATTAATTCTGGTCTCTCACTTAACACTCTGAACGCATGAAGCTAAAACCAACATTATAATATCTGAAATTCTTAAAAATTATTTGCTACAAAGTTTTTCAGGGTGTTTGTGTTTGTTTCCTTGATACAGGGTCTCACTATGCAATCCAGGCTGGTCTTGAACTCACAATGATCCTCCTGCCTCAGCATCCCAAGTGCTGGGATTACTTAAAGCACAAAGTATACCTAAGTGAGCAAGGAGCTTTGGGAAATATACAGAAAAAAATTACTCTCTAGATAAAGTTGTCAAGGATCTAAACAGCAAATTTTTTTGTTGAGGTGAGAGGTGAGATGCAGGGTTGGGCCATGGGTTGGGTGTACATTATTCATATGGAAGCCCAGTGGCTCGATGGCTTATGAATCGTTCCAATACCTCTGTAAGTAGGTACAGCCAATATTATCCCCAAAGAAAAAAGGAGAGGCACTAAGAGGTTAAGAGTCCAGTCTATATTGTTTACCAGTTGCAGAAAAGTGATTTTCATGTTTCCTTTTTTAAAGTTTTGTAAAAATAGTATAAATGTTTTCATTTACATTTCAAAGCACCCTATGAAGCAGACACTAGATACTGTCAGTTAAAGCAAAAATCATAATGAAGGAATCTATATGATTGAACTAAAATCTTATTAGTCATCTGAAGCTTTAGAATACACTTTTAAAATTATGTCAAGCCCATTTTTCACTATTACCATGAGGAGGTTATGTCTATTCTGTGAACCATTTTAAAAACAAAAGCCAGTACAAAGGACTGTAAAGTTAAATAATGAGGCCTGAAATGATTTGTGAATGGCCAAATAAGATTACATACAGCCTTCAATGTGAATGCAAATATTTTCCAGCAGTTTTCTACTGCTTGACACAATAATTCAGTGACTGATACAAAATCAATATATCCTCATCTGAAATTCATTTTGTTTTGGTTTTGGTGTTTAGAACAGAGTCTCACTGCATAGTTCAGGCTGCCCATGAATTCACTATCTAGGCCAGGCTGGCCTCGAACTTACAGCAATCCTCCTGCCTCAGCACTGCTTCCTGAGTGCTGAGATTGTAGGTATGTGACACCACACCCAGCTTGAAATTCACTCTTGGTTTCTATTCTTTCTCATATTTAATTTACAAAATAAAAAATAGTCAGAAATATCTCACTATCAGAACTGTACCTTGGAAAAGCAGCTTGCAATTCTCTATGGGAGATAATCAGGTAAACATGTTACCAAACAATAATTAATAACTCAATATCCTTCAAGTTCAAGGGTAGGGTAAATCTATGTATGCTACTTATAATTTAGTGGAAATTGATTATTCAAGTATCAGAAATATTAGTCCTTAAAATGTTATCATTCTGTAGTGCAAAAAATATGTATGTATATATGTACACAAAACAAACTACTGGACAACAGAAATGTAATTAAGCTTTTCTTGTGAGCTCCAAATCCATGTTATTCTGAGGTCATCCAGGCCCAGCAGTCTTCTTGAGCAAAACATCATGTTCTTCAGTTCAGTTTTCTTAAAAAAAAAGAAAAAGTAAAACCCAATTTTGTGTGAGTATAAATGCAACCTGGATATGAAACACCTCCAAGCCAAAGAATTCTCTGGATAACATATCATTCAAATTGGTCCTTTTGAAATTCTTTTATCTGTCCAGTAGAAAAAGCCTACTTGCAGGTGCTGAAATTATCGAAACAATAATTAATTTAGTGTTGGGGACTGAACCCAGAGTCACAGCTCTGGCAATATGGTAAACCTACAGCCCTGGAGTGGTAGGGTTTATTATTTTTTGTTTTTTTTTTTTTGTGGTTTTTGTACGAATAAGAATACTGAATCCAAGGTGTCTATACTAAGGTGTATCCCTAGCCCTTTTCTATTTTTTATTTTGAGACAGTACTACTAAATTCCTCAAATTTGTGATCCTCCTGCCTCAGAATCCCAAAGTACTAGGATTATAGATGTGTACCACCACCCCTAGCTTCTGTTTTTAATAAATAATTTAAACCTATATTTCTCTTGTCTAAATTCTCATACTTTTCTAACTGGCTAACTAACTATACAATTAAGATTTGGAGGAATTAATGCACAATTTTATCAAAAAGGAAAAGTTGTGAAGCTTAACAATCTACATTACTCCTTTAATCAACACATATCATGTAGCTATTATTTTCCAGACACTGTGGCAGTCACTAGGGATTCAAAGATAAATGAAAGACTCTTACCTCTCAAAAGATCATGGTTTAATGATGTATTACCCAAAACACTGGGTATATATAACATGATGTTTAATTTATTTAATCTTTTATTTGTTTGGTATAGGCTACAGGGTCTCACTATGTAGATTCAGTGATCCTCCCAGCTTAGGCTCCCCAGTGATGGGATTACACACACCTAGTTTCAATGGCCAGCATGACATGCGATACCAGGGATTGAATCCAGGTCCTTGTACTTGCCAGGCAGGCTTAGACCACTAGGCTATCTCCTCAACCTATAACACAATGTTTTTGATGACAGCAGAGTGAAAAAGGGTAGGCTTATTAGCATAAAACATAATCACAAAGGACCTGAATTCTGTGAATGCTGCCATTCCTCTGCAGTAAAATCTCCAAATCTTCCCCAGCACTCAAGATGCCACAATGCCTGCAGTGCTCTCATTATAGATTCATTCCTCTGTGTAGAATATTCTTATGCAACCCCTCTTGGCAGTAATGATATCTGAAGTAATGGTTTGTTTTTTTTTTTTTTTTGTATTTTAATAAGGGCCTTTTTTTTTTTTTTTTTGTCTTTTTGAGACAGGGTCTCACTATGCAGTTCAGGCTGGCCTTAAGCTCACTTTGTAGCTCAGGCTGGTCTCGAACTCACAACAATCCTGCCTCAGCCTCCCGAGTGCTGGGATTACAGGCATGCGCCACCTATCAGCCTGTGTTCTGCCTCCCAAGAGCTGGGACTACAGGCACGTGCCATCATGCCCAGTCTAAATCACTGTCTCAGCAAGCCCGGGAGATGGAGCCAGCCCAGCACACTGGGAATCGAACCCTGGCTGCCACTCCTCCTCCTGCTGCATCTGCCTAAGCAGGCACTTTAATTAGCTGAGCTATTTGGCAGCTCTAATCTGATCATTCTTTATGCAAAGCAGAAATCCTTTTTTAGGTACACCTGCTTGGCATGAGTGCCGCTTTAAATAATCAGATCAACTATCAGCTAACAGGAGGAGACTCCTACAGCAGGCAAGAAACATGGACCCTGGAGCAACTGAAATGATTAATAAAGACTAAGACAGATGGGAGTGGTAGTTGTAAAGATAAAGTCCCTGAGTGAAGTTCTAGCAGAAGTATTAGCTGATGAACATGCTGTTAAAACACTGGTAAGTTTGCAGAACTTATCAAAATCCATGGCATGTAGTTTGCTATACATAGTTCCTCACAGATTTTATCTTTTAATGTACTAAAATAAATATAAATCATTATCCACAGCACTTTAGAATATTTTTTCAGGCTCTGAATGAGAGCTTTCTCTGGTTGTGTATATGTGTTTAGTTAACTTGCAAAATGGAGAGTAGAGTGTCATCTGGGCAGAAAAGTGACAGCAAGTAACAGAAAAGGGAATAGGAACTAATGCTACCATTCTCCTTGCCCAGAACTCTCCATGCTCGTTGAGATTCTTTTAAAATAAACAGTGAATACTAGTTATGATTCATCTAAGTAATTCATCATTAAGTTATGATTTTCTTGAACACATGGGCTTTGGCCTCAGGTTATAACTGACAAATTCAGGACACTTTCAGAGATTCCAGTCAGTTATTCTCAGATCTATCTCATCACAAATTGCAACTCTGACTCTCATGTTAAAGTAAGCCCTAATTCTATACAGTCAACACTAGACTGAAATCTTTTTGAAATGTTGATGTTCACATTTAAAGTTGGACAGAAAGATAGCAGTCATTGTTTGCTACCTCTCCACTATCCTTTATATCAACACAAAGCCCAAGCTACATTTCAGAAAGTATATTTTTTATAAGCCAGTAAATTTAAGAAATATATAGTAATGTTTTTGAATAAATCAAAGGTATACAAATCTATCATATGCTACCAAGTGAAATTTTGCTCTAAGTCTGACAAGTACTTAAGATTTCATTTGCAGGGTAGTTCTGGTCTCAGGATCAATATAAACTGTTCAATATGGCACCATATCTAGAAAATGGACTTGTTCCCTTACTTGCTGTAAAGGTTTTGTCTACTATGGGTTATAAAAGTATATACGCCATTTCAAATGATACAACTACAGTGTTACCTTCTCCTTCTTTGGTAATATAAATGCACCAACCACTGGGCAATAAAAGGCCATATAATGGCAAAAGTTAATGCACCAGGAGACATCTCAAAGGGCCACCAAGATGGTCTCTGAGAAAACAAAATAAATATATCAACAATCTATTCAATATTGCATGTATAAACTTAAAAGCTTGAACAATAACTTTAAAAATATAAAACAAGTAACAAATCTCACTCCTGTTATGCTACATTTCAAAGCATAATTCAATAAGGCAGACTTGCAGAAGTATCTCAGACTTAAACATCACACAAGTATTTAGTAAAACATATGCAACACTTTAAGAATCTCATATAATCTAAAAGCATTCTAACTGATTTGAAAACCTAGCACTTAAGATTCAGAAAACTTTCTTACCTGTAAGGATTGATTGCTGGACTGCAATGCTGACAATTTTGCCTATAAAGAGGAATGAAATGACTTAGCCTTAACAAGATGAAAATACATATAGTAATTTTTCTATTTCCTAAACATCGTATTCTGTTTTTCTGCTGTTTGTCTTAATTATCCTGAACCAATATTGATCAAAGGACATAGCCTAAAACTGTGAGCAAAATAATTACCTTTGATACTTGACATTTTAAAAGTTCAAATTATAAAAAAAAAAATCTCAAATCCATTTTAGCCCTGACTTCTTACATGGTCTTATTATCTACTCAATTCTGAACTGCCTTAGCTTCCATACAAACCATAACGTACAAACACTTGAGAACTGAAGCCCTGATAATTAATTAAAGACTAAAAACACTATCCAATGATTGGTTTTTGCATTTCATGATGAGCAGGAAATATGTGATAATAAATGAATAAGTGGTATTACAGATTATTAAATCTGTGATCTGCATATGTGTTAACACCAGTACTCAGTAGGTTGAGGCAAGAAGGTTGTCATAAGTTTAAGGACAGCCTAAACTACATAGTGAAACCCTGTCTCAAAAAATAAAAAAATTTAAAACTGTCAATTACGCAAAAAAAATTCTGGACATTAACATTCTAATTTGGCTAATTCCAAAGACAAATTTCCTTATATCAGAGGAAACAATGCTTAGAAGCAACTCTAAATTAAATGGCCAACGAAGGCTCAACTTTGTGACTTGAGAAACTGCTTTCTGTGCAGAAGAAATGTCAACTTGAAGGACCAAGCAAGGGATGGAGCATACTGCCACACTCAACGAACAGCTACAAGGTCAGCGGAGTAAGAACAGGAGAAAGTTGAGGACACAGGCTTTTAAATTTCATTATACTGTAGCTTACAAGTAAAACTAAACGAAATGCACCTGAGGGTTGCATTAGTCTGTACAGAGCACTGAAGTGCTAAAACAGTAACTTACAATTCTTGTATACTCAACCTGAATGCTCAAAGTGCTAAAAGAATGAAGATAAGGTAATAAATATGCTGCTAGTTGTAATCCTGCTTTGTAGGTATAATATATCCAGTCAAAAATTGATCTGTGGTTCTTCTCCAGAATACATGTAGTAAAGGGCAGACTTACAAACTTGGGCTACCCAACGTTGTATCGGTCATGATGGCCAAACTACAATGTGACAAATATAACTACCCATTCTGCATTAAAGTAACTACTACTAACAATGCTACAAATGAATGAAAATATAAAAGGAACTATATGTGCATCTTTTTCTAAGGAAAAAAAGATCTGGAATAGCAGGGGAAGGTATCTTGTGAGTAACCAGCACAATTTTTAAATTGTAATTCATTTTTCAACAACTTAAAATGTTTTTGCCAGGCATGATAGCACATACCTGTAATCCCAGCATTTAGCTGGCATGAGGATCACTGTGAGTTTAAGGCCTACCTGAACTACACAGTGAAACCCTGTCTCAAAAAAATGTTTTGCAGTGCTAGGAATTGAACTCAGGACTTTCTCAATGAGCTACACGTATCTGCAGCCCTTTTTGCTTTGAGCCAAGGCCTCACTAGGTGACTAAATTGCCTAGGCTGGACTCAGACCTGCAATCTCCCTGTCTCAGTCTGCCAGAGTTCTGGGCAGACATACACCCAATGCCTGGTTTTACCTAAAGTTTGTTTTGGCTTTAAAGAATCTACCCCTAAATATCAAGTAGTTTGCATATAGCTTCTACTTATATAGACATCTGTTTCATCATTTCACCCCACTATTATTATTACTACAGATTATTATTTTTCATTGGGTTTTTCTTTTTTATAGTGCTAGGGATCTATAGTGCTTTACATATGCTACGCAAGCACTATACCACTTAGCTATATCTCCATTCTCTTCCCAACTTTGTCCTTTTGAAAGGAAAAAATCTCATATAACACAGGTTGAGCACCCCTACTCTTAAAACCAAAAATCTAAAGTGCTCCAAGATCTTCTGAAATTTTGCCAGTATTTCAACAGTTTAACAGGTTTTAGAATGTTGGAACATTTCTGATTTCAAATTTCTTGATGTTCTACTGGTAAAGTCTGTGGAAATATTTCAAAATCTGAAATACTTCTGGTGCTAACTATTTTGAATAGAAAGGCTCAGTCTGCAGTAAGCGTTGCAAAGGTAATAAGGTAACCTATCTTTTCCTGTAAGCCTTCTTCTCTTCTTTTAGTACTTTCTCCAGAGACAGCTTCCCGGCTCAATTCAAAACAGAAAGGCAGGGGCCGGGGAGATGGCTCGGTGGAATGAGTGCTTCTGTGGCAAGCACAAGGGCCTGAGTTCAATCCCCAGTTCCACCAAAAAAACAAACAAACAAAACAAAACAAAAAAAAAAAAAAAAAAAAAAAAAAAAAAAAAAAAAAAAAAAAAAAAAAAAAA
>PVKA01000817.1:52134-68785 GCA_004027165.1 Ctenomys sociabilis | reverse complement strand
CAAAAAAACAAAACCCTGGGACCAGGGATATACTTTAGCGGCTTATGCACCTGCTTGGCAAGTGCAAGATTCTGAGTTTGATACCCTGTACCACCAAAAGGAAAAAAAAAAAAAAAAAAAAAACAGAATGGCAATCTGCCACAGTTGAAAGACCATTAGCCTAGGGTACAGGATAACAGATAAAGGGCTTTGTTCAATGTTTAGTCAGTTATACTGCCTTTTCCTTTCTTCACTTTATTTTGACAAGACTTGAGATTGAACCAGCTTATTGTGCAGAGCTATATGTCTAACTTGTTTTAGTTTTTATTTTAGGTCAGTTTCCCTAAATTATCCAAGCTAGACTCAAACTTGCATTCCTCCTTCCTCAGCCTCTTACAATACCAGATTACAAGGTTATGTCATCACAAAAGCTCTTGATCAGTCTTTTCTAAAACAGCATTTTTAAAGAAGTCCTTTTGAATTTTTTAAAACAATCACTAAAATTTATGAAAGTCTGTGACAATTTGTGATCTGTGTAAATCTCATCAAGAGAGGGCCAGGGAGACAGCTTGGTAGGCTAAGTGCCTGCCTGGCAAGCTCAAGAACCTGCCAAGTTCAATCCCTGGTACTGCATGCCTTACCAGCCCTGGAACCCCAGGTAACCAGGTATGGTGGTGCATGCCTGTAATCCCAGCTCTGGGGAGGCTGAGATAGGAGGATCACTAGAAGTCCAAACTGCGTAGCAAGACCCTATATCCAATAAAATTAAAAATGAAAGAAAATACACACAACTCTACAGGATTAAAAAATGGAAGAGGACGGTAAGACAAAGGTGGAAGCTTACCTGTGAAGCAGTTAGTGTTTCCAGTTTATGGAGCCTCTGAAGGACATTCTGCATGTCCTCCTGCAACCGCATGAGCACAAGAGCAATCTGCTCATTGAGGCTGCCTCGAGAGCCCCTGTCTGAGCCCCAGCGCTCCCCATCACCTCCACTTCCCATTTGTCGGCCCTTGGTCCCCTCACTCAGATGTGGTATCCTGTGCCCTATTTGGAGAGATCAAAATAAGTCAGTTTTATTTGTATTTTATTCATTTTCATGTCCTCTTTGAGATCTAATCTCCAATGTAGAGTAGAAGGCCTAAACTACATAGTAAGACACTATCTCAAAAAAAAAAAAACTTTTAGAAGGATTTTTTTTCTTTTTTTAATGAGCAGAATATATTTATTGAGAGAAAGAAAGCTCCTGTCTGAGAGAGCAACAGGAGGGGGAGCTCAAGAGGGTTGTCCCCAGGAAGTAAAGGAGTATATAAACTATTTATATTGATGGCACATAGTGAGTTCAAGACCAGCCAGTCGTATATAATGAGACCCTGTCTCTAAATAAAAACAGTAATATTTTAAAAAGGTAACAAGATTGGGGAATCCTATGCCAGAAGGCCAGGCATAGGAGTGAATGTTTATAATCCCAGCATTCTGGAAGGCTGAAGTTGGAGGACCACAAATTTAACCCCAGCACAGTTGGCAACTTAATAAGACCCAGACTCAAATGCAAAAATTTTGAAATGAAAATAAAAGGACTGGAGGGCCAGGGAGATGGCCCAGTGGAATAAGGGTTTCCCTGGCAAGCACAAAGGCCTGAGTTTGATCCCCAGTTCTGCCAAAAAAAAAAAAAAAGAAAAGAAAAGGACTGGGACTGAGGCTCGGTACAAAAGTCCTGGGACCTTCATATTATTTAAATTTTATTTTTCTTTTCTTTTTTTTTTTTTAATATATTTTAGGGAAGGGTCTATAGGGTGTTCCGGGTCTCACTTCTAGATCGGACTTGCTGGGAGTGCAACAACATGCCTAGTCTCATTGCCATCTTAGCGTACCCAGGGGGTAGGGCCAGTATGGCAGGCCCAGGGATTGAACCCCTGGCCCCTGCTCTTTCTTGCAGGCACTTAAGTCCACTGAGCTATTTGGCCGACTCTAAAACTTTTTCTTTCCTTGTTTTTCAGTGCTGGGGTTTAACACCAGGGTCTCATGTACACTAAGGGCAGAATACCATCAACAATAAATTTCTAAAATAGCCTTAAGTATTTTTCCCCTCTCAATTCTTTTTTCGTAATCTTTTATAGTTACTTATTTTGGTGCCAGGTCTCACTACGCAACTTGGACTTGTAGTAATCCTCCTGCCTCAAACTCCCCAGCATTGGGACCATAGGCATGTACCACCATGCCAGGCTTTAATTCATTTTTTGATAATATCTATTAATTTCTTAATAGAAATGCTTAAAATGAATATATTAATTTTCTTTCTTTATTCTATTACCTGATCATATTGAATGTGGCTTTTTTTCCTGCCACTACTGGGACTGAACCTAGGTTATCTATATTAGGCTATATTCCACAGGCTCTTCTTTAAATTTTATTTTTTTATTTTGAGATAGAGTCTTGATAAACTGCCTAGAATGGCTTTGAACTTGTGAACCTATTGCCTTAATATAAGCGCTATAATAGGGATTATAGGGATGAGCCATCATGCATGGTGATTACTATTATTATATTCATCTTTCTATTGTTAAATATTCTTTTATTCCTATCTTTGATTTGTGAGCTTTAAATGATCTCTTTTGACATAAGCGGTAAAATGTGTGAAAGATAATTAAATCTTACCCATAAAAGGAAAAGAGAATAAAAAGCACAACTGAAACAGTCAATGAATGCTCTGAAGGCAACAGAAAAGAAACATGACCACCTCCAAAAACAACATAAAAAGGGGCTCAGGGAGATGGCTCAGTGGAATAAGCACTTCCCTGGCAAGTACAAGGGCTTGAATTCAATCCCCAGTTACAAAAAAAAAAAAAAAAAAAAAAAAAAAAAAAAAAAAAAAAAAAAAAAAAAAAAAAAAAAAAAAAAACTGCGTTAAAAATAAATAAATAAAGTGAAAAATGAAAAATAAAAAAACAAAAACTGCATAAAAGATTAAGAGAAATCTTCTCCCTGAAACCTTCAGAGAACACACTGCTACATGCATAGAGCCAAAGGAAAAAAAACTACACATAAAGTTGTTACATAAGAGTAACATAACTGATGGATAGCCAATACATGTGGAAAGTCTTAGTGACTCCTAGATAGAACTTCTCCATTTACTACTTTACAGAGATTAGTTTTCAGAGTAAAAACAATACTTACCTCTTGCTCTTCTGACATTAGAGAACTCCTCACTTTCTCCACCTCGCTTCTCATGGTGTGGTGCCCCACTGTTATTGCTGCCATCTTCTCCTCCATGCTTTACTTCACCTTTTCCTTCAACTGCTACCACCTGCACAGTCCCACTATTGCCATTTCCAGGTGATACTTGAACATCTTCAGGAAAACCAGAATTTTCCAATGGCTTGTCGGAATCACTCCTCACATAATATTGAAATGGTCTGGTGTTTGATATAAAACTATCTGAAGACTACAAATTTAAAATTATATACGGTCAAAAACTATGAATATAAGTTATATACACAAAATTTTCATGGGAATAGAAATAATGTTTTTTCACATTATTATTAGAAATATTCTTTTTCTTAAAAATGTCTTAAATTTACATTTAGTACTTAAATGAAAGAAAGAAGTGGGATACAAGATATTTTATCCATGTATGAAAAACTGAGATATTTTGGCAGTGAACATCATTCTCATAAGTCAATCATTTATCAAAGATAGGTAAATCCCTATAAGGTGTGATCAAAAAAATGCACTGAATATTTCAAGAACTTTTAATATTCTATTACAATGTCACATTGTGATTTTCTGAATTAGTTCTAGAAGAACTTGTGTTTTCAGTTGCAGTACCACAACTGCCTCAATTTCTGAATCATTTCAAAACACTGATCTCTCATGGTCATTTTGACTTTAGGGAAAGAGCCGTAGTTGCATGGCGCCAGGACACATTATAAATAATGTTTTTATTTGACAAAAAAAAAAAAAAAACTATAAATATTAGATTGAGAAAGGATAATCACAAAATTTGGTAAATATTTTAAAAATTGATTATAGTAAAGGCAAACTGCCATTAATCCCCCTAAAAATATTCCCCCCTCGCCTTTGAACATATGTAGCCCATCATTCTTGGCAAAGTGATTTTTTGTATTTTTGCTGTAGTAAGTTCTTTTTAAAACACTATATTTTTTTAATCACTATTTGTGATGCTTATCTTAGTTACTACAGTAAACTGTAGAAATACTATGAAAAAGAAGTAGATTACTGCTGGCAAGAAAGGTACAGCTTTAGTAAAGAGAGCCAGTGAAGATTATGACAATATCACTTGGTAAATTGTATGAAAACAATAAGCTACAGGAGCTCAAAGGAGGGGCATCTAAACTATACTGGGATTGGGAATAAAGTTGGCCAGGAAGCCTTTGGAGAAACAATAGAAACTATGACTTGAAAAAACAAAGGAAAATAGTCCAAGTGAAGGGTGTCATAAGGACAGCATCAATAAAATACCTGAGGTACAGGGTAATTTGAAAACTTTGAAAATTCAGGAATCAACATGACTTAAAAAACTAAATTCAGGGAATGAGGGATTTAATGATAAGACAAGATTTAATGATACTCATCAAGCTAAGAAATTCTGATAAGAAGGAGGTTTCAGGGGAACAGAGATAACGGGAGTTACAGAAAATTAAACATGAAGCCCAGGATATATAAAAGGACACGTGGGATTCTGAAGAGAAATATTGGATTTATCACTGCTGGTGTCATCAGCCTATCATGGATGCAGCCAAGGAAGTAGTAATTAAGGCTATCTTCCTGAAGATTACTAAATTTAAGGAGTCAACAGAAAAAGAATACTTAAGAGGAAGCCTATAAGAAACCTAAGAGGTTGAAAAAAAACCTACCACATGAAAGAAAGTGTTGGAAGAATGGTACAATGGAGTGTTTTCAAAGAGAGATGTTTTGCATTGATGGCAAAAATCTGACTTAAGTAAATGAATACAACAAATAAATACAAGCAACAAAAAGCCTGGTCATAAAGTGAAAGAGAGAAGTAAAACAATAGTTAAGAGGGTATCACCAAGGTTTTTGTTTGTTTTTGTATTTTAGGAAAGGGTCTACAGTGTATTCAGATTCTCACTACTAAATCTGACTTGTAATGATCCACCTGTTTACAGCCTCCCAAGAGCTGGGATTACAGGTATGTGCCACCAAGCCTTGTCTCAGTTGCCATCTCAGCACACCCCGGGAGTGGGGCCAGAATAGCAGGCCCAGGGATGGAACCCCCAGCCCCTGTACCTGCTTGCAGGTGCTTTAATCTGCTGAGTTATTTGGCTGGGCCCCCCAGTATCACCAAGTTAAGTGACTATTTTCTTTTCAAGATGGGTTATGAATATATGTATAGCTTGAAAAGAAAGAAACAGAAGAGAAACAATGGGGATGGTATAGAGAGAGTAGAAAAGGTGAAACCCCAAAGAAGGAGGACATCATCAATGTAAAGAAACTGACCTTAAAGGAGAAGACCCTATCACCCTCTAAGATGGCAAAGAATGAATAAAGCAGCTTATAGTAAGTTACAGAAGGATTATGGCACAAAATTCAAACAATAGCCCGTTGCTTCTATCTTAGAACAGCAGATAACAAAAGTATTTGAGGAAAGCGAGAGAAGAGGTGGAATTGGACTGATAACCACAGCTAATTTCACTGGCACTATGGCTCTTCAGCCAGCACAACCTGCATATCCCTAGCAGAACCTGTGAAAACACCCACCTTTTAGAATGTCCACCTTAAGTGTAGGACTGGTGGCACATGCCTTTAATCCTAGCACTTGGGAGGCTGAAACAGGATTCATGAATTTGAGGCCAGCCTAAGCTATAAGGTGAGTTCAAGTACAGCCTGTACTACATTAGCAGATCCTGTCTCAAAAAAAAAAGAATGTCAACCTTTCAGAATGGGATCTATAAAATATGCAACTTACTTAGCTTGACTGAAAACAAAAATCTTCAAATAAAAAAATGACTTTTTTTTTTTTTTCTGGTAGCAGGGATCAAACTAGGACCTTAAATTTGCCAGGCAGGCACTTAAGCCACTGAGCTATTTCCCTGGCCCAAAAAGCTTTTTTGAGAGAAAAAACAAAAAGGGATTTAAGTTTTATCATTTTCTGTTTTCATTTTCACTAATTTTAGTTCATTCTCTGTTTGGCCTCCTAGACATCATTTTTCACATGTTAACCAGGGGTTGTGGTACATGCCTGCAATCCCAGCACTTGGGAGGTTAAGACAGAAGGACTGTTCCAAGTTTGAGGCCAGCCTAACCTACAAAGTGAGTTCAAGGCCAGCCTGAACTATATAGTGAAATCTGTCTCAAACAGACAAAAACAAATAAAAGATTATTATAGAGGCAAAAGCTACAAGATTTTCAGTAAGACACACTGCAACTGTATCAGAATAAGATGAAGGAAAGAGTGAACTGGTATAAAAATGCCGATCAGAAGTAGTTATCAGAACCATATTCATTGTTATCAGTAAGTTAAAAAAAAAAAAAAAACCTCATGAACCTTTTGTATTTTTTTCAAATTTCTCTTCCAATATTAAATCTTAACTGAAACCCATGATTATTTCCACAACAATTTTATCCAGTGGATTACTCAATGTGAAGAACAGATTACTTCAAAATTTTCAATTTTCTTCATTTAGCAGTGTGTCAAATACATTGCATTTTCATCCCATCTACCCAGGACTTTTATGAATTTAAAAATCAATTATAATAGAACACTTTACATTATTATTCTTTAAATATTCTAAAAGTTTATATTTTATTTCATTAAAATAAAAATGTTTGATTATTTTACAGGTATGTTTTCAAAGTGATGAGTGGCATGTACATCTGCTATTAACAGAACTTACACACTGAATTTTAATAAAAATTTCAAAGTGGTAACTTTGAAAGCTTACCAATCAAAAATGTAATTTAAAAAAAATGTAATTTTTACCTCTTCTTGCCCAAATTGCTCCATAGAATCACAGTAAACTTCACTGTCTGAATCACTTGTCAAATGCTGAATCCCTGAAACATCTTCAACATGATCATCATTTATATCTAAATATGGAATAGGTAATATAAGCATATTCTATTAGAAAATCCATTTATTTATTCCATTTTCAAAATATATCAGCTTTATAACATGTTCATACTAAAATGCAAATCCAACTCCCCAAAATGAACTTTAATTTACCAAAACTTTCAATTTAGTTGAGTTTTTGAGAGAACAAAAACATTTTTTAATTTAATTCCATAAAGACACGGTAATGATAAAAGTCTTAGAAAATCTTATAACCTTATAAAAAAAAAACAAAAAACAACTAGCTAGGACTACATCTAAATATGAGATGTAAAGCTGTAACTTTGGCTATCACACTAGGAAATAATGTTTCTACATTTGCTTATAGCAATACTACTAATAATAGAGCCCAAAGCCACAAAAAGCCTATAACTTATCCAGATGATTGGAAATGAAGTATCACTTAATCAGAGATCAAAAGAAATAAACAACAATAAAAGTAAAAATTTCAAAGATTTTATTTTAAAATGTCACATGATAACACAAGAATTCTCACTAAAATATAAAAATTCTGGTCCTAATTTACTCTCTTTCAAAAATATAAAGCCTGGACAGGGTTTGATCCCCGGCATGTCGAGCTGGCCCCACCCACAGGGCGCACTGCGATGGTGACTGAGACTGGGCACGGCTGGCCACGCCTGTAATTCCAGTGCTTGGGAGGCTGAACACAGGAGGGTCCCTAGGGTCTGATCTGTGTGGTGAGACCCTGAGGACCCTGTACTAAATATATAAAAATGAAAAAACAAAAATATAAATAAACCCTTTTATTTAAGCCCTACAATATTATTTAAAAATATTTTTAAATTCTAAATTATTCCTAGGAATAAACGCTAATAAAAACAATACCTTGGTGGAGGCAGACAGCAGTTTTTCCAGTTTCCTCCCAGCTTTGCTCCACAGGTTGTCCATCTTCATCACTTCCAACATTCAGAGAAGTGGCGTGAATGTCTTCTTGTATATCCTGAATAAAACTGTCTTCATCATAACCATTAGTGACAATGATTTCCAAATTCTTATGCTCTCCTGATTTCTTCATCATTTTCTTATCTGTTAAGAAAAATGGAAAGTCATCAAAGTTCATGATAAGTCAACTTCTGCATACAATGTCCTAATATCCACCAGTCATTTCTGCAGCCTACCATAATCTCTTTGAAGGTTTTCTACTTGGGTCAGAGAGACAGGGTGAACATGGAAAACAGATTTTTTATACACTAAGAATTTATCCAAAATCTGTAGTGGCTTGCAGAACTACTTCTATTTCCTGTGACTCTTCTAAAACCCCTCTTAAAGAATAATCTCTAAAGGTCTTTATACCCTCTTAGGCATAGGCAAACTTACAGTGATGAGCTCCAGCAGTGTAAAAGGGTTTACAAAAGTTGATAAAAAGAAAGATCCTTAAAGACTAGAAAGTGAAGGCAAACTAAGTTGCATGGTTTACTTGTGTCTATTTCCCTTTTTCTAAAATAGTCTTCCCCTGAGTCACCACTAAGCCTTATGAACAAGACTACCAGAATATAGAACACCGTATTCCAGTGTCTCTTCTTTATCAAAATCCATGATGGAACAACATAAGCACCAGACAGCTCAGTGGCAGAGTGCTTACTTACCAAGTGTAAGACCTTGGGTTTGATTCTCAGCACCACAAGAGGAAGCAACAAGACAAAACTGATGCCTCTATTCTTGTTTTTTGGATTCTATTTTTTCATAATTGAAAGTCTAACTTGTTTCCAGTCCTTGGCTACAAACGCATATTCAACTTGGAAATAATACCTTAAATATATGTTCAGTGCAGCATTTTATGCACTATATTTGGAGGGTGGACTATTCTTGTCATCCTTCAATTAGTACTTACTTCATTTATGCCTAAGACCGGTTCCCCTGTTCTCTGTAGTAGGGCATTTGGTTTATAGCAAACCACTGTACAGAGAAAACAGTTTATATCTCATCCACACGTTCATCTGAAATAGTACCAATCAACCCACATCTTATCTTACTTAGTGCAAAGTTACTAACACATTAACTAAAACTTACCATTATCACTTTGTTCTTTTCCCTTTACTTCCTCCTGAACCTCTTCTTCCTCTGACTCAGCTCCACTATCACTGCTTTCAGCTTTGCCATTAACAGTTTTGGCATTTGGAGTAGAAGTCAGAACATTACCAAGATCTAAAACATGAAATGACTACTCAATCACTAAGGTACTAACAGAAATAACGCTGTCATTTACAAATAAATAAAATCATTTTGAATTAAACTGGAAAAAATTTATATATAATAGTATTCTGTCTCTTTAAAGATAAAATCCTTCAATTATCAATTTATAACAAAAATAATAAAGTTATCAAATCTTTCTAAACAGGAAAAGGGTTCTTTTTAGGTCAACATTAATCAAACTAGTAAAAGCATAAGCCAGGTATGGTGATATATGCTTGTATCTGGACTACACTGCCAGATCCTAACTCAAAAATGAAAACTAAAAATATAGCAAAAGTATAGCATAGATAAATGGTCTTCACACATAGTAAATCCAAGGATGCTTGCTAACTGCTGAAAACATAAAATACTTCGTCTTTCAATCTCATCAATATTATACTTGGACTCCATTTTTTAAAAAATTTAATCTTTTATTATTATAAGGATTTCACATACACAATTTGACATTTTCTTTTTCTTTTTTGGTCTTTTTGAGACAAGGTTTCCCTCTGCAGTTCAGCCTGGCTTTCAACTTACTTCATATCCCAGGCTGGCCTCAAAATCATGGAAATCCTCCCGCCTCAGCCTCTTTATTGCTCCCTATTGCTGGGATTATAGGTGTGCAACACCATGCCCAGCTAACAATTTAATATTTTCATGAATGTGATTATAAATACTTGTAATTCTACTTCTAATATTATTTCCCACAGATATACTTTCATGAATGTAAAATGGCATAATATACATAGTTACTCTCAGCAGCATTTTTTGAAAATAATGGAAAATGATCTACATTAGAATGGCTCAGGTTAAAAATAAACTGTGTTTGGGTCCACCATTCCTAATTTACAATGCTTAAATCCAGATATTCTGAAATCCCAAATTTTCTAATTTTAAAAAAGTGATATGTTATACTACATGAAAACTCCAACAGAGATTCAAGAACCTTTCAATAAAAAATTAGTAATAAGATTTTTTTTTTTTTTTTTTTTATCTTTTTGAGACAGGGTCTCACTATGCAGTTCAGGCTGGCCTTAAGCTCACTTTGTAGCTCAGGCTGGTCTCGAACTCACAACAATCCTCCTGCCTCAGCCTCCCGAGTGCTGGGATTACAGGCATGCGCCACCACGCCCGGCCCCAATAATAAGATTTTTGCACCAAAATAATTTTGCAGTGAACAATTTCATTCATTCATTCATTCATTCATTCATTCATTTTTGGAGACACAGTCTTGCTATATAGTTCAGGCTGTCCTCAAACTCATAGCAATCCTTCTACCTCAGCCTCCTCAGTGCTATAATTGTAGAAGACCACCTGGACAACTCTCCTTGAAAGAAGTGCGGTTGTCTCCATTGTTGCCTGTCTCTGACCCTATTTCCATTTATTGATATGTAATAGGGCATTTCCCTATCCCTTCTATTGGCTTTAAGTAATGCGTATTGGTGCTGGTGATAGTCTTTGAGGATGACACATGCATGTTTCCCTGGAAACCCCACCTGCTGCTCTTTAATGTGAGCCAGCCAATGCTCCACACCATCAGCTGGGATTGAGGTTCAGGGCTCAAGATTCAGGTTCACTTCGAGAGAGACTAATCTCAGTGAGACCTCTAAAGCTATATTCATCAGGTCTTCTCATCGTTTCTTTCGGCAACAACCCATAACATACAACACACAGTTCTCAAACTAAAGCCCAAATCATTGCACAAAGGTCAACTTCCCAATCTCTACTTTGGTGTCTGTAATTTGTCTCATCATCTTATTTTCCTTCAATTAAAATGATTTCCACTTTCCTTTAAAAAAAAAAAAGGCTCAAGGTTCAAGGCTCAAGATAGAGGTTGACTTCTCACACATGAGAACTGAAGCACCAGACCCCAAAACATAAGATACTATCTCAATTGTGTAATGCAGATTACTCTCTGCATATCCTTCTCTCTGCATACTGCAGATGTAAATACACACCTCTACCTAGCCTACCTCCCAGTACTCATCTACTTCCTGCCATTCTCAATCATTCATCCTCAAACCTCTTCTCCTTCGTGACTGATAAAACCCGGGTTTGACCCTGGGTCAAGGCCTTTGTTCTGTATAGCAATCACCAGGTCTGGACTTGGGACCTGTGGTCTCCCCATAACTACATAGGTTTCTTAGTATCTTTATTCTCACTGTGGGTTGCACTGGGTGTGGTAGAATTAGCTTGATGGGATTCCAATAACTTATCTATGGGATTACAAATATGAACTTCCCAGACCAAGATGAAAACCAGGAAGGGCTCTCTATAGGATTATAGGTTTGTATCATCACATCTGCTTTGAATAGCATTAAATGACAAAAAGAATCAAACTAGCCTCACATTATTTCAGATTGTGTTTTGTCCAGATTACTTCATGTCAGCTCTCAGAATTATTAAATTATAGTTAAATAGCCAGGCACTTGATGAGAAAATATTTTACTTTTGTTTTCATACGTGAATAAGCATAAAGATTATCTGTTAATATTTGGCTCCTCTAAGAAAATCAGATATAAAAAGGTGTGTTACATCGTTATGCCTAGTATCAGTTGTATATGGTTTATTACCATAACAGAAATAAAATACAAGGTTTTAATTATAGTGCAGGAAAGTTACTGCTCTGAAATACTAAAAAAATTCTGTCAGTCATTAGTAGGTACCTTGTAAACTGGGACACCAGGCTAATTTTCAATTAAAGTACATACAGTTTTCATCTGGATTTACCCTTGTGGTCTTAAAATGATTCTCTAAAAACAAAGGTTATTTTTGGACATAGGGTTTCACTTTGTGGCACAGACCTTGAACTCAACTGTGATCTTCCTGCTTCAGCTTAATGAGTGTTAGGATTACTTAAAAAAATTTAAGGAGCAAATGTATACAATCATTAGCCTAAAATTTTCTATTAACTGCTGTTAGTAAATAAAACATGACTATTTTAACCTTTTACTGAAAAAAATGAAAAATGTTAAAATGAATTAATTCACTGATCTCTTACTTTACCTTACTATATCAAATGGGGTAAATGATACTGTAAATATCAATTTTAAAATTTAGTATAAAAATCACTTAACCATGGCACTGTTAATATATAAAGCACAACAAAAAATAATTTGTCAAAACAAAAGTATGGTGTGATAGTGGTGCATGCCTACAGTACCAGCACTTCAAACACCATGAGTGCAAAACTAGCTTGAGTTACATAGCAAGACCTTGCCTCAAAAAAAAAAATTTAAAACTGAGGGAAAAAAAGTCAGCCCAAAGATGTTACTATTTTGTATATGCTAAATGAAGTACCCAGCATGTTTTAGTAACTTAATACTTAAAGGGTGAAAACTTTAAGGATTTACTGTATCTTGGAATTTCAATATATCTGCTTGGAAGGAAAAATCTTGGAATAACAATTTATTATTATATAAGTGTGCAAAATTCTTTTGGTTATAGATAAAAGTTTTATGCATATAGATAAAAGTTTTACATAGATTTCATTATTCCTACCTTCTAAATACTTAGAGATTTTCTCCAGTCGGACTGGCATGTGAAAGTAAAAATAAAAATTAAATAGATGAATATTAATGTAGGTCTAATAAATTAGTGACTAAATTTAAATATAGGTGAAAGTGTCTAACCTGAGGTTAAATCAGAACTCCTGCCACTCTTTTTGTCTTCCACAATTTCATAAAATGGACCTATGACATGTAGCAATTCTTCAACTTTCTCAGTCATTGGCATAGTTTCAATAATCTGTAATTGAAAGAAACCAATATTGTGAAATAAAACTATTAATTTCATCTATATTAGTATTAAAAAGCTATTTCAGTTTATCAACAACTGACAGTTTATATGATACCAAAACATTATGAAAACAGTTTGCAATGTATTAATTTATTAATTTATCAAATCCATCTTGTCAAGGTATCTTAAAACTGTCTCATTGATATTTGTACTTCAATAAAATAAAAATAAAATAAAATAAATGTAACTAAACATAACCAAAAGTGTAAATAAATAAGGACCAAAATGTATAATAGATATTATAAAATAAGAAAATGTTCAAATGGGAAGGGAACTAGGGAGGCAAAGGGGGAAAGGAAAGAAGGAACAGAAATAAGTGAGAAAAGAAAGAAAAAATAACAAAGCTTGTTTTGCTCAAAAAAAAAAATTGACAGTTGAAGTTCATCAATATACTTTTTAATATTACAGACGTACCACCATGACCAACTCTTTTTTTTTTTTTTCTTTTTTTTTAATGTCTTTTTGAGACAGGGTCTTACTATGCAGTTCAGGCTGGCCTTAAGCTCACTTTGTAGCTCAAGCTGGTCTTCAACTCACAACAATCCTCCTGCCTCGGCCTCCCAAGTGCTGGGATTACAGGCATGCGCCACCACGCCCGGCCATGACCAACTCTTGAAGACTACTTCAATAAAAAGCTTCACATAATACTATATATAATAAATCATGTGTTAAAATTAGAGGCTTTAATTAGCAAAAATACAGTTATAATAAAATTATGATGTCTTTTCTTTAAGATGTTTCTAAAAGAAGAAAGTAGGAAATGGTACAAACTTTCAAATACCTACAAAATTATATGTCAAGGTAGAATCATCAAATTTAAAAAGCAAGGTAAATTAGTGGAAAAAGACATTCAACTAAATAGCCATCAACAGGTGACTAACTTGAGAAATTAAAGTGTTTCCTATGTGGAATAGTTTGCAGATATTAATATAAAGGCAGTATTATTTGTGATTAGAAAAATGCTTATAATTTTTTAAAGGAAGGGAGCTAGCTACTTCATAATATATTAATACGATGCCAGTACTGTTTTCTTTCTTTTTTTAATAAAAAAGTATATACATACATATATATTTTTTTTCTGAACCAACCTACAAAATAAAATTTTACATAGTTATCACTCAAAAATGAAAATAAATGCATTAGAAAGATTAAATTTTCATTTTGTATCTTTTCATGTTTAGATTTTTTGCATATGATTATAAAAATGAAAAAATGCATTATTTAAAATCCAAGTAAAATCTTTTATTATTCTTGTATATTTTTTCAGCTTATACAGTTGTTTTAGTTAGAGTTTTTGTTTTTGAGAAAAGGGCTTGCTAAGTATTTGAGCCTGGTCTTGAATTTACTGTGTAGCCCAGGCTGGTCTCGAACCCCTGCCTCTGCCTCCCAAGCACTGGGATTACAAATGTGAGCCACTTTGCTGGGCTCAGTTTATACAGTTTTTAAATTATGGCTACTGTGAATATTTAAAACTCACTGCAGCCCTGGACTCCCTACTCATTCTCCCTGCTTACTCTTGATTTACTGACTATTTTCTACAGAATACACAAGCTCAGCAAGAGGGGCCCTTCTCTAATTTTGCTCTTCCTGTTTTCATAGTGTCTGGCACATAGAAGGCATTTAATAAGCCACTTAGTTTAAAATACTGTAGTTCTTGGGCCAGCGAGATGTGAGCCAGCCAGTTGTTGTGGTGCACACATGTGATCTCCAGAGTGCTGGGGAAGCTGAAAACAGGAGGATCTCGAGTCCAATCTGCATAGTAAGACACTGTACCATCTATACACACACAAAAAAACTCTGAAGTCCTTGTTCAAACATGCTTTTATTTCTAAAACTGAAACAGAAAAGATCATTTGTCATCTACAATGATTAGCAACTCTGATATGATGACTGATTGATTGATTGATTGAATTGGTGCTAGGGATTGAACTCAAGACCTTGTGCTTGCTACACAGGACCTTATGCTGCTGAGCTATCTCCCCAGCCCCCTGATAAGATTTTGAGCTGAGACAATGCCCATCAACACCACCAGAGCAGCTTCCATCTATGGGAAGAAAGCTAAGAGAAAGACAATATAGAATGGATGATGTTAAGTGCATTTAGTGCTTATAATTTAATTTGATAGCTAATAGTAACTTATCTAATTGCTGCTCTTTTCAATGGACAGGAATGAAAAAAAAGTTTAAATCGCAAGATTGACTGATTTATTTATTTATGTACTGGATATCAAACTCAGGACCTTCTGCTTACCAGGCAAGCACTTATGCCACTAAGTTATCTCCCCAGCCCACAAAATTTATTTTCACTAAATGAACTATCTATTACAAGGCTGAAATCATAAAGGGAGAATTTTATAACTTTATACTATATTTTAATTAGTAGCACAGTTGGATTCTAGTAATAATTCTAAGAACTAGATTGAAGCCAAAAACTAAAATCATGGGTTAATATTTATTTTGATATAACCAAAGTCATGGTTAATAAATGGCAGAGATATAATCCAAGCGTGTCAGCTCTTTCCACTTATCCTACTCCATCTCAATATGAAGACCAACTTAGTACAATCAGATTAGACAACCATGTATCTCATTCTGATCCCCATTTAACACCTCCATTGGTTCTCCTCTATTTTAGTTATCTCTCCTTTAGACAAGATGCCTCCCAATCCAATAAAAACTGTTTCTCAAATTTGTACTAACTAGAGAGCTGGTCAATTTTCTTGTATATCATAAGGCAAGAGAATGAATTATGAATTGGCAGAACTCATTAGTGAAATACATACCAACACTAACCAGAGAATAAGCCACAATTTCCATAAACTAGAATTTCAGTAGTTGGTATAGACAGAAAACAAATGGCCATCATAAGACACAAAGAACTTAGCAAATTCTCTTTGAAGAAGAAACTTTAAAAGTCAGTAATAAGGCACTGAGGAAATGGCTCAGTGGTATAAGTGCCTGCCTGGCAAGCACAAGGTCCTCAGTTCAATCCCTAGTACCCCACCCAAAAAAAGAGAAAAAGAAAGAGATTCTCCCAATCTTTAGGCCCTATATGCAGAATAGTTTGGATAACTGTATTGTCTTTTTTTTTTTTTTTTTTTTTTTTTTTGCAGAACCAGGGATTGAACTCAGGCCCTTGCACCTTGTGAGGGAAGCACCTATTCCACTGAGCCATCTCCCTGGCCCCTCTGCTTATCTTTTGAAAGGTGCAGTTAATGCTTAAAAAAAACATAGTTTTAACTCTGATGCTTTTTCCTCTTTTGAATTTCTTATAACTTCGTTTTGTTTTGTTTCCTTTAAATGAATCTTACACGTTTATATCTGGCAATCTTAACTTTTTTTTTTGCCAGCTCAGCATGCCTTGAGGGTGAGGCTGGTGCTACATGTGGTGCCAGGGATAGAGCCGTGATCCACTGTGCCTGCCTAAGCTTACCTAAGCGTTTAAGGCACTTTACACTGCTGTGCTACCTTGCCAGTCCCTGAACAACTAATTTAAAGATAGCAACCATTGTTGAATTCCTGTTACTATGTTTAGTAAAATCTTGTATCATTCCGGATTTTTTTCAATCACAATTTTGTATTCGTAAAAAAT
>PVKA01000817.1:28174-52034 GCA_004027165.1 Ctenomys sociabilis | reverse complement strand
CAGCAATCAGGAAGCTGAGGCAGGCGTATCACTGTGAGCTCGAGACCAGCCTGGACTATAAAGCGAGTTTAAGGCCGGCCTGAACTGCATTTCCAGACCCTTTCTCATAAAGAAAAAACAGATACATATCGTGCAGTAGTGTCAGTCGCACATGGAGCAAAAGTTTTTCTTCTCTTCCTATGCGTTTGGAATCTGTCAAGTTCGAGGACTCTAACATGTCATTTGTCCCAAGCTCACTCATGAATCAACTGCCTATTTAGCCTATGGCTGGGCCATCCCAGTCCGCAATGAGAAAGGTGAGACTTTAATGGAGAAAGTAAAGGTAAAACATTATGTGTTTGGAAAGAGGCCAGACTGTGTTCCTATCAAGTCATCAGCTGAAGATGAAGAATTTCAATTCATTAAGAAAGCCAAAGAAAGCCAAAGAACAAGACGCTGAGCCTGAGGAGCAGGATGAACATTTCTCTAGTGACCCCCGACTGTGACTTACGGAATCGGGTGAGTGAAGACATAGAAGAAACATCGGAAAATAGTGGAAGTGACTCAGAAGGAAAAGGAGATGCTTGGCGCGCGGAACAAGAAGACAGCAGCGAAAATAAGAGAATGATGATGAGGAAATAGAACAGCGCCGTGTCCTGATGCCTCAGCGAGTACAGGAAAGAAAAAATGAAGAAATGGAAGTCGTGGAGATGGAGGATGAAGGGCGTTCCAGAGAAGAGTCAGAATCAGAGTATGTTCTGAGTATGAACAGTACACAGATAGCAAAGATGAGATGTAGCCTCGCCTTAAGCCAGTCTTCATCCGCAAGAAAGACCGAGTGACTGTTTAGGAATGTGAGGCTGAAGCAACTGAAGCAGGAAGCCAGACACATGGCTGAGTAGAGGCACAAGTACACACTGAAGGTTGTAGAAGAGCTGGAGAACAAGCGGTCACTGGCTGCACTGGATGCTCTCAATACTGACGATGAAAATGAGTATGAAACGTGGAAGGTTTGAGAGCTCAAGAAAATCAAGAGGGATAAAGAAGACCGAGAAGCGCTTGAAATGGAGAAAGCAGAAATTGAACGCATGCGAAACCTTACTGAGGAAGAGGAGAGCTGAGCTTCAGGCAAATGGTAGTCATTACCAACAAAGCTGTTAAAGGCAGGTACAAACTGTTACAAAAGCACTATCACTGGGGTGCTTTCTTCATGGATGAGGATAAAGTATATAAGAGATTTCGGTGCACCTACCCTGGAGGATCATTTCAACAAAACCATTCTTCCTAAAGTCATGCAGGTCAAGAACTTTGGATGTTCTGGTCACACCAAATACACCCACATTGTGGACCAATACACTACCCTCCTTCGACTCAGCATGGGACCAAGACAGTGCACAAAATACAAAGTTCTCTAAACAAAAGGCAGCAGAGTACACGACGTATTTGAATGGCCATCCGCCAAGAAGTGGAAAATTATGTAAGACACAGGCACTTCTTCGAACTGTGGGACACAAGCAGGAGTCTCGGCATCGGGTCCTTGATTTTCTCTCTCCACTACGTACAGGTCCCCTCTCTATAGCTGGCTGGACTGACTGGCACACTTGTGTACCTGTGTGGCTCTGTTTTTGAAGGTGCTTTTTGAGATTTGGACTCATACTCAGAAACTAATTTAAAATTAAAAATAAAGCATTATCCTGTTAAATTAGAGGCTTCCTAGTTAAAACCATTTTTTGAGAAATCCTACATTTCTCTACAAGGCTTGCCATACTTACTTGGATTCTTAGAGGAGTTTCGTTTTCCAGCCCAATAGCTTGAGTGACAAATGTGGACATACAAGTGGACAATGTGTTACTTCTAACTTTGGATTAGAAAGCATATATCAGGAAACCCAAGCTATTTGAAACCTGTTGTGCATTTTTTTTCTTGGAGTCAATTTTTCTAAGTAAATATATTTTTGATCCATTTATGTATGTCAAGAAATAAAAGAATTACACACCAGAAAAACAAAAAAGACAAAACACTCCAAAATTCTCCCCTTCACAGCAATGCTTAAATATAAGATATGGCACATATATGTGTAGGCATACAAGAGAAAGAAACACAAAGACATAGGGCAGGGAGCTAGCTCAGCAGACTAAGCGCTTGACTGATCAGTGCAAGGTCTGAGTTCAATCCCCAGGTCCTAATCACTCTAAGTATTAGAGATTTACACACATACATTATTCAAGTGTTGGCTCATTATTCTGAAAAATGTGGAAAATTTGTACAAAACATGTTACTTATACTTCATTATGATTAGGAACCAAAACAAATTTTATTTAAAGAAACATGGATATTTCCTTCAAAGCTATATTACCTGAATTACCCAACTGCCACAAAGCTAAAATAATTTTTCTTTCCAGCAATACTTTACTGTACAATTTAGGAATTATGAAACATAATTTTCTACCAAACATCCATTATAATATATAAAATAAATTTCTGAAACCTGGAATGCAAAAATATTAAATCAGATTTATACTCTATAAAGAGTAATTCTATAAAGCACAATAGCATAGTGAATTTTCAGCCATATTTTTAAGAGCATAATATAATGATTGCTTCAATTAACAAATTATTGCAAATACAAAAAAATCTCAAATTTAATAAAATTTGAGGGACACTTTCAGTTCCACATTATTTTAAAACATGCAGCGGGGCGTGGTGGCGCAGGCCTGTAATCCCAGCACTTGGGAGGCTGAGGCAGGAGGATTGTTGTGAGTTCGAGACCAGCCTCAACTGCATAGTGAGACCCTGCCTCAAAAAGACAAAAAAAAAAAAAAAAAAAATGCGATTTTATCTGTTGATATCTATAAAGCTAAATTGTAAAAATAATTCAAGAATAACCAAAGTTTCAATCTAAGGTTATCCTAATATACTTTACTTGTTATATTCATAATATAAGACAAATTTTTAAAAGCCTGAATGAAAACAGTATATTACATTCTAACTAGAAAAGAATCCATAGGCAGTATAAGTATTTTAAGATGCTATGGCCAGGTATAGTGGCACAGGCCTGTAATCCCAGCACTCGGGAGGCTGAGGCAAGAGGATTGTTGAGTTCAAGACCAGTCTGAGCTACAAAGGGAGCTTAAGGCCAGTCTGAGCTGCATAGTGAGACCTGTCTCAAAAAGACAAAAAAAAAAAAAAAAAAAAAAAAAAAAAAAAAAAAAAAGATGCTATATAAGACAGCAGTATAGTTTAAATCTTTAATTTTTCTTTTTTCTTTTTTTCTGACACAGGGTCTCACTCTATAGCTCAGGATGACTTTGAACCCACTATGTAGCTAACACCAGCCTCAACTCATAGTGATCCTCCTGCCTCAGTCTCCAGAGTACTGGGATTATAAGCATGTGCCACCATGTCCAGCTAGTTTTAGTTTTTTGTTTTTAGGAAAAACAGCAAACTCTACATAGTTTCATCTTTTTACTTTAAACTATGGCTTCTGTGACTCATCCATATGGATGACACAGACAAAGGATCTACAGAATAAGATACAAGATAAACCCTGAGGGGACTTCACTGACCTCATAAGAAACAAAAAGTACATGTGTTGGTATATAGGTCTTCTCTATGTAGGTCTTAACCATCCAGCAGAAAAGTATAAAAATGAGGTATACACCGCGGGGCCATAATGATAAGTTGAGCTGTAAATGGCTATGGTTGACAACTTCTTCAGATAACTCACTATTGTTGTGGAATGCTGGACTGTGCTGGATTGTGTCACTGAGTTCAGGCACCTAAATTAGTTGAATGGCAATGGAGTGCCCATCTTTGACAGGTGTAGACAAAGGAACAGGTATAGAAAGGAAGAATCATGATGTGTGTGTATGGACAGTACAGTTGGGATAGATAACACCATGCTTCTACATAATTCTATGAGAGGCAAGATTTGCACTAATGGTAGTTGGACAGCATATTATATCGGCTTCTAGTACTATGGAAAATAACACTAGGAAAAATAACAAGGTAGAAAATGTTGATTATTGAATCTTTGATGTAATTCAGGTATAAAAAATAAGATGTAAACAGCTACATTCTCTTAATTTACTAAGAGACATATGCTATAATAATGTCTGTAAGTATATCATGTATGCACCTTCTACGATACCAAAACATTATGAAAACAGCTTGCAGTGTATTAATTTATCAAATCCATCTTGTCAAGGTATCTTAAAACTGTCTCATTGATATTTGTACTTCAATAAAATAAAAATAAATAAAACACAATAAACTCGAGTCTTAGCCGGGCGTGGTGGCACATGCCTGTAATCCCAGCACTCGGGAAGCTGAGGCAGGAGGATTGTTGTGAGTTTGAGACCAGCCTGAGCTACAAAGTGAGCTTAAGGCCAGCCTGAACTGCATAGTAAGACCCTGTCTCAAAAAGACCAAAAAAAATAAAATAAAATAAAATAAAAAATAAACTCGAGTCTTTTATTAGTAAATGGATGCAACCAGAGAACATATTAAGCGAAATAAATCAAACCCACATATGCAAAAAAAAAGATAAAAAATAAACTATGGCTTCATCATTAATAAAAGTGGATGCAGAAAATGGCTAAATTTCACATAATGTAGAGACACAACTTTACAATTTCATTAAAGTAAAGAATCCCAGCTGGGCATGGGCACATGCCTGTAACCCTACCACTTGGGAGGCTGAGCTCCTGAGTTGAGGGTCACTATGAGTTTGAGGCCACCCTGGGCTACATAAGCAAGTTCAAGTCCAGCCTGAAATGCAGTGAGACCGTCTCAAAAAACAAAACAGAAAACTAAACAACAGTCAAACAGGCTTCAGAATGTCCATTTCTGAAAGGCTCCTTTGTTGTCATTTTCTTTTCTTTTTTTGTATTTTAGGACACGGTCTCCAGGGTGTACAGGGTCTCACTGAGTAGATCAGACTCGTAGTGATCCTCCTGTTTACAGCCTCCCAAATGCTGGGATTACAGGCATGCACCACCATGCCCAGTCTCAGTTGCTGCCCCAGGGGGCAGCACTGGCACAGCAGCCCAGGATCAGCAGGCCCGGGGATCAAATTCCCAGCCCCTGCATCTACCTAAGCAAGTGCTTTAATTCACTGAGCTCTTTGGCCAGCTCTTATCATTTTACTTGATAGTGGTTAACAGTCAAAGAAATGCTGCCCTCTGTTACAGAGTCCACAAAATAAAATTGTGAAAATGTAACAAAGGGCATGATATGGAGCAACAGGGAAGAGACTAAAAAAGAAAACAAAACAAAATCTGGTCTCAATCTACCAAGTAGAAATCGCTATAAAAGTTAAAAGCTGTGGAGCAGTCTGGCAAAAACTACTGTTTTTACATAAACTTTTATGGTCAGCAATAATTTATTTAATATTTCACAAATTATGACCCTATCCACCATAAAAAGTTTTATAAAGGCATGAAGATCTTGAAAATCCAGGAGTTGTTCATAACTGTGTTCCATAAAACAATGCCTCCAATAAACTTAAAGAGCTACTAAACAAAGGATATCCCTCCTCAGTGATTAGTAAGTAACCTAAAAGTATCCTTATCTTATTCTGCTTTTAAAAAAAATCTATGTATTCATAGACAAATGTTTGTTCCTGTGTGCTTAATGGAAATACCTTAATTTATGACATAAAACTTGTAAAAGAATCTTGTTGGGAAATCTTAACTATTTCTCTTAATAAAGTGTTCCACAGCAGAAATGTTTTTGAGACAGTCTCAGTAATTCTCAAACTCTTGAGTAATATTTTTAAACATTTCTATTACCATACTTCCTTTCCTCCTATAGTCAACCACATAATGACAGAGAACATGGGGTGGTGGAGTAGGGGGAATGACCCTAAACTACCATATCACCACTGTTATGGTCTACACCTAAGGTATTACCCTAAGTCGCATGTGTTCAGAGATAGGGATTAATCCACTGATAGAAACAAAGGCTGTAGCACATAGTTGAATGCAATGGGTCATGAAGGTGTGATTGAGACTATAATTATCCCTGGTACCTTACTCTCTGGCTTTTTCTGTCATTCTGTGCTTCATGCCTTCAGAAGGGGAGTAGCACTGCTATGCCATAATCTTCCACCATTTCTCTGTCTAGATGCCAGCCAAACAAAAACTCTGAAACTGCAAGCCAAAATGTTTCCTCCTGTTACCTGTATTTGTCAGGTATTTGGTCACAAAGGCTGACTAACAGAAATACAATGTAATATGCTTAAGGCAAAACATACCAAAAGATATATGTAAGTAGAGTAAGCTCCAAAACATTTAATAATTTATATTCTATACTAACATTAAAAATTCCTTAAATAAAAGAAAGCAACTATTTGTCTAATATAAATAAATTAGTGCTGTTTTGAATACTTTTAATGCCTGTTATGAATTATTTTCCTAACCTTTTTCATTTCTTCCACATATGCAATCATGGCTTCTTCTTTAGTCATATCACCCAATGAACTCCAAGCATCCCTGGAAATGAAAACATACATATATGACAAAAAAATCTGATTTTCAATAGTGCAGAGTATAATAAATAGCTGGCACAATATGATTATCAATTTAAAAGAAATTCAACAAAGAGCTATGTTATAGATACTAAGAATCTCTAATAAATGTGTCACCTTGAAGAAAACTCAGCATTCAGTGATTCTTAAATTGTTTCACCAACTATCATTTTTTGTTGAAAAAGTAGTCTAAGTGGACTTTTGTCAGACATTTGAAGTCTGCAAAAGTATTTATTTAAGAATAAAAAAAAGAACATAAAACGTTAGTCAATTGAGAAAATAATAACATCTTGGTAGTTTATGATTCTTTTAAGCACATTAAAAATCAAATGCCTATTCAAGTACAGTACATTAGAAATGACAACACAGGGCCGGGGAGATGGCTCAGTGGAATAAGTGTTTCCCTGGCAAATGCCAGGGCCTGAGTTCAATCCCCAGTTTTCTGCAAAAAAAAAGAAAAGAAATGACAAAAGAGATGAAAAGTTAACGTGGCAGTTCTTGAGTCATACTCCTAGTTATACATTATCTTAAAGGCCAAAAGCAAACAATGTCACTTGACAAGCAAAAGTCCTATTTTCCTTAGCAGCTAAAAGAGGTAGGGGAGTTTGTTTGTTCTTTTTCTTAGTTTAGGAGTTTCCCTGGGCATTAAAGAAAAACAGAGAGAAGCCAAAAATGGTGTTGCACACCTGTAATCTCAGCACTTGGGAGGCTGAGGCAAGAGGATTGTTGTAAGTTCAAGGCCAGCCAGGGCTACACTGTAAGTTCAGGGCTAGCCTAAACTATATAGTGAGACCCTATCTCAGAAAACAAACAAATACTGACTCCATAAAGAAAAGTGTTGGGGCTGGGGTGATAGTATAAGTGCCCGACTAGCAAGTACAAGTTCCCAAGTTTAACTCCCAGTACCACGCAAAAAAGAAAAATAAAAGTGTATTTTGGAATGGGGATATAGCTCAGTGGCCTAAGTGTCTGACAAGTGCAAGGTCCTGAGTTTGACTGACAGTAGGAAAAGTGTTTTTTATCTTTTATGTACTACACTTCTTGGTTTTATTGTTTTCCTGTCTTCCTCAAGATTTTCCTATTTATATAAAACCGTATGAAGGGCACCTGAAAGATAAAAGCTGTAGATGGGGGCCATGGATATAGCTCAGTGGCATAAGCACCTGCCTGGCAAATACAAGGTCCCAAGTTTGATCCCTGGTACTGCAAAAAAGAGAAAGAGGAAAAAAAGAATTGAGGGTACAAACTGTATCCAGGGCCAAGAACACAGCTCAGCAGCACAAGCACCTGCCTGGCATGCTCAAGATTCCAAGTTCAATTACTGGTACCACAAAAAAAGAAAAAAACATAAAAACTATATCCAGAACCCAGAACACTTTATGCACAAAATAATATACATAACCAAATAAGTAACATTTGTATGATAATTATATCATTAACATTCTTTCTTAGCTCTATAAATAAAATTACCATTTATATCTTCCAATAGGATCCCAGAATCCCGGCCTTGAAAGTTTACAGGGTCCTTCAGTTGCCTGTTTATAGAAACTATAGAACTTGAGCATCATTTCATGTGTTGGCTGGAATGAACCTATTGGAAAAAATCCATTAAGTTCAGAGCACTTAGGGAATATACCAATAATTCAAGGTTATATATTAGCTTACCCATAAAGTACTAGTAGTGAACTTATATTTTATTAATGGTTCAAATAATTTATTTCTACATTAGAAACAAAAGTTATGGTAGCTATATTTATTGCTCTGTTCCTCCACTTTCAAACAACTATAAAAATTTAAAAATTTTATATAACAATGCCCAAAATAGTTAAACACACTATAGGTGTAGCAAAAATAACCATCGAATATTAAAATAAATATGCAAAAACACAGAATATTATTATCCAAAGTAAACTGTGACAGTCAAAACTGCCTAGCATAATTTCAGTTAATAAAATTGCTACAGTAAAAATCCAACTCCTCCTGGAAAATTTCAATTTCACATTGCATATAAGGAATTTTTTCTAAAGCCAACTAGTATATACTTTGGTAGAAAAATAATTAGTTTAACATAAAGTAATTTCTCAATTTCTATCTCTGTTAGTTTTTTTTTTTTTTAAGAGTATGAAAATTTATTGGAGACTAGGAATAGGGAATAAGAAATGGGAAACAGAAATAGCTCCTGAGATACAGGAGTCCCACATGGGTTGCCCCCTTCCTCTATAAGTCTGAACTCATCAATTTATTTGAAGATAAATCTTCATGTATTTTCTAGTATATCTATAATCTCTTCTACATGTAAAATAGTCAAACTGCATTAGCAAGCACTCTAAATTGCAATATTTTCAATAGAAGTGACAACCTGAAACACTTTTACAATGGATGACTAAATAATTATGACATACATATATAACAAATTAACTTGTAAGTATGGCTCTATATTATAGAAATATATGAATACTAAAATGAGAAATCTCATGATTTGCTATAAGAGAAAAAATGAAGCTGAAAAAGAACACACACAGGTGGCACACACGTGTAATCCTAGCTTTCAAGGACCCTGGATAGGAAGGTCTCAAGTTGAGTCCTGCTTAGACAACCTATGTCAAAAAAGATTTTTTTTGAGACAGGCTCTCACTATGTTCTTTAGGCTGGCCTTCAGCTCACTTTGTAGCCCAGGCTGGTCTTAAAGTCACAGTGACTCTCCTGCCTCAGCCTACCAAGTGCTGGGATTGCAGGCATGTACCATCAAGCCTAGCTAAGATAAAATAGTTTGAGCTGGCAATATAACTGAGTACAAATCCCCTATGTTCAATCAGCACAAACACACACACACACACACACAAAAAAAAAAAAAAACACTAGCCAGCACTTGGGAGGCTAAGGTAGGAGGACTGCAATAAATTCTAGGCCAGCCTAGGCTACATAAGTGAGTTCAAGGCTGTCCAACATCATATAGTGAGACCTTGTCTCAAATAAAAAAAAAAAGACCAAAGTAACATATATTATATGCTCTATTTTTATAAAATTAGTTTTATAGACATAAAAAGGATATACATCAAATATTTAAAAGAGCCGGGCCTGGTGGTGCATGCCTGTAATCCCAGCACTTGGGAGGCTGAGGCAGGAGGATTGTTATAAGTTCGAGCCCAGCCTGAGCTACAAAGTGAGCTTAAGGCCAGCCTGAACTGCATAATGAGACCTTGTCTCATAAAGACAAAAAAAAAAAAAAAAAAAAAAATTAAAAGAGTATCTCTGGATACAAATTACCAAATTACCCATGTTTAAAATATTTTATATTTTTTCTTCTGTAAAATATTTGAACATCATTACATATTACTGCTGAATAAAATTTATTTTAAAAACTGCATAGCATAAAATGAAAATGTGGTAATCAAAAACTAATAATTTAGGCCGGGCGTGGTGGCACATGCCTGTAATCCCAGCACTTGGGAGGCTGAGGCAGGAGGATTGTTGTGAGTTTGAGACCAGCCTGAGCTACAAAGTGAGCTTAAGGCCAGCCTGAACTGCATAGTGAGACCCTGTCTCAAAAAGATAAAAAAAAAAAAAAAAAAAAAAACCTAATAATTTACAAAAGCTGCGAAAATTACAAGACAGACAAACTGAGAGCTGGTGTTTCAAGTTTAGCCAAGAATGCATAATTAGGGCCTCAGAGATAACTCAGCAGTCTAAGCACCTGGGTGGACAAGCTCAAGGACCCAGATTCAATCCCCAGGTCCCTGGTACCACATGCTGTGCCAGCCCTGTCCCTACTGGGTACCTATAGGTAGGCCTACTGGGCTACCAAGATCAGGTGTGGGGGCACACCTACAATCCCTGTGCTGAAACAGAAGACTAACCATCAGTCCAAGCTGCAGAGCAAGACCCTATACCAAATTCCTAAATAAAGATTTTTTTTAAGTGTTAAAACAAAAAAGGCCAAAGTCATACCAAGCACAGATAGTCTAGGATTCATTATTAGTTCTGGGCTTAAACAAAGATTAAGCAATAAAAATAAAAATAAAAATAAAAAAATTTTGCTCATTGTGAAGTAGTTCAAAGTAGAAAAAACTTAATTATCATAAAACATTTAATAATTCAGTATAACAAACCCAAAGTTCAATGATTATCAATTTAAGCTTCAGGGAAATAAAAGTGCACACTGCCCTTTTTTATTCTGGGGATCAAACCCAGGGTCATCTGCATGCTGAGCATAAATTCTATACTGAATGATGGACTGATACTCAAAAAGCGCTACTTGAGGGGCGGGGGGGTATGGCTCAGCAGTCTAACCACGCAGCCCGGGTCACGGAAACCAGGCATAGTGATGCAATCCCACTGCTGGGGAGGCTGAGACAGAAGGATCACTACAAGCCCAAGCTGCTTAGGGAGACCCTGTACCAAATAAATATTTAAAATATATATATATATATATATATTTGACTTGACAAGTTATCAAAGTTTGCAATACTCTCTTAAATGTATATGGCTTTCTTACTAATTAGGATATGTTAAAAGAGACGGTAGGTAGGGGACATTAAATCGAGCCTTTTCCATTAAAAAAAAAAACTATAAAAATGGCTTTCAAAAGTGATATTATTTGCTGTTGGGGCCTGAACTCAAGGTCTCCTGCGTGCTAAGCAGAAGCCCTATCGCTACCTTCAAAACTTTCTGAATCTGCACTTACTGAATTTTTACTGAGTGAACTGCTATGAATTTTCATTACTTAGCCAAATGATGATTTAAAAAATGAAATCCAGGAACAAAATATCAAAAACTATAGTAATATATTAAAGCCATATCCAGTTAGGTTTATAATTCTGGCAGAATAATAATAAAGGTATTTTTTAAATATAGTTTATTTTAGGGGCCAGGGAGATGGCTCAGTAGAATGAGCATTTGCCTGGCAAGTGCAAGGGCCTGAGTTCAATCCCTGGTTCTGCCAAAAATAAATAAATAAATAGTTTATTGCAAAGATTAATTCATGCAATGTGAAAGGACATGAATTTGAAAATAAGTCTCTTTTCCTAAGCTTTTCCACTCAGAACATATACGCACATAATTTAAATAACGGTCAAAATTTTTCTAACATTGATGAAAGACAAAATTACAAATGCGAAAAGCTCAACAAACTGTGAAGGGGATATATAGAAGAAAACCACACCTATACACATCATAGTCAAATAACTGAAAACCAAAGAGGAAAAATCTTGAAAACACCCAAAGAAATAAGACATAAAAACAAGAGAACTCATCTTGGCTTTTCTCCCAACCTGCAATCAAGGTCCAATATGAGTGTAAGGGAACACAGTAAAACAATGGAACGGCAAAACAGTAATAAGTGTTTAATGAAATAAAAAATCGTTTTGCTGACAAATATAGCTTTTTCTTTTCCTACTTTGACAGCAAAAATTTTCAAAAGGTTTGAATTGTAGACTTTGGGTATGTGAAACAAGGCATCTCCAGCTCGGTTTTCTTTTTGCATGCTCAAATCGGCAGTCTTTAAATGAGAAGGCTTCGATTTCAACAATATGAGCTACTTAAAAATCTGGATGATACAACCGCCTCTGGCAAAGAAGATCAGCAAGTAACTAATTCACATTCACTACCACACACATTAAAAAGTAGAATAAACAAGTCATACGAGACCAGAACGACTAACAGAGGTGACGTTAAGACATCGGGCAGGGCCTCCGCCGGAGGACTGGAGTGCATACCATTTTTCGGCAAACTCTGGATCACCTTGACCGCCGCCTCGAACCTGGTCTCGTGCACAGATTTCGTGTCCGCCATCTCCAGATGCCCGCGTCGGCCGCGGTCCCAAGAGCTGTCCGCGGGAATCAGGCAGCACCAGCAGCACCAGCTTCCCCAAGAGCCTGCATGAAACTGGAACATGGGGCGCAGCCGCGAATCAGCATGCCCCGAAGGGCGGAGGCGACCCAGGAGCGCAGCTGGTCCGATGCCCTCTGCCTTGCCCTCTCCAAGCCACTCAGACCGAGGTGACCCGGCTCCCTCCTCCTCCTCAGGGCGTGACCAGGCCCGGAGCTCTCGACTACGGCGAACAACTCACAGAGAGGAAAAGCATCTCAAGCAGAAAGCAGGGGGCGCTGGTCGGGCGGCAGCGGTGCAGCCGCTCTGTCCCTGGGAGGACGCGGACCCAGCGGCCACACCCCCATGCCCGCAAGTCTGTGAGTGGGGGGGCTCGGCCCCGCAGCCCCGCCCCGGAGTGAAGTCGCCCGAGGACCCCGGCCGTCCCGCCGCCGCCCCGCCCCAAGTCCCACCCCCTGCTCCGCGGCGGGACTCGCAGAACTGGGTTGGAGAGCCGCGGGACGGGACGAGTCTGCGGCACACCCTGCACGGTTGGGGTTCAGACGGGGTCAGACAAGGCGGGAGCGCTCTGGACCGCGAGGCTGGGTTCTGTGCCTGCGTGCAGAGGGAGGTTCCCCGCAAAGGGCTTCAGATCCTGACAGGCGCGGGACCAAATTCGGCTCTGCCCTTCCAGGGCCGGGAGCGGCTGGCTTCACCAGCGCAGGAAGGCAGATCGGGGTACTGCAGGGGGCGCTCTGGGGCGCTGGCACCCTCCAACACCCCGCTCCGAGCTCGGGGCGCGGGCACAGCCTGCCACCGGACCTTCCGATGCGTGGGACAAGGAGGGAGCGGCGGCCCAGGGCCTGCAGAGGGTCGCCCGAGCCTCCCCTTCTGGCACAAACGCCGCGACCCCAGGCGTTAGGAAGCGTCCGGCCCGGGCTGGTGGTGGTGAGGCCCTCAGGCCAGGAACTCTGAGACGCCCGTCGGCGCGTCGTTTTTGTCAGTTCAGAATGAGTGTAGAGGGCTGAAGTACAAATCTAGTCACAGACTACGAGCCGCTCTTCCCTTGGCACCGAGGTGCCGACATTTACCTTGCTACTGTGGGACCAGGCCTGTCCAGTACGGTCCACGGCACCGCCCCGCGCCCTGCCCCCGCTGGCTTCTGGGAAATGTAGTCCCCCTCTCCGACTCTTCCGGCACGGGGGTGCTGTTCTGGTTCCGCTTGCGGAAATCCCACCTCGCTGGGTCTCGCGTGCCCCAGGACATCCCGTGAGGCGGCACCTCACCGCGTCCTGCTGAGGAATCGCTCCAGTCTGGCGACATGGCTTTGTGTCGCTGGACCGGAGTGGGAGAATTGGATTTCCTTTCTTCCAGTCATGCTTCCTTGCAGCCGTCGATGTGATCGAGAAGACTGCCATTCAGACAATTGTCTGCTATTTGAAAACTTTTTCCAAACACAGGGAAGAGCCGAGTTTGGTGGCGCACGCCTGCAGTCTCGGCACTCAGCAGGCTGAGGCAGGAAGATCTCTGTGAGTTCCAGGTCATCCTGGTCTATAGGGTGAGTTTATGAATGCCAGGTTGAATTGCATAATGAAACCCTGGCCCGAGGCCAGGGACAGGGAGATAGCACAATGGCCTAAACACCTGCTGGGCAAGCTCAAGGTCCTGAGTTCGATACCCAGGTAAAAAAAAAAAAAAAAAAAACAAGAAACCCTGTCCCAAAGAAACAAAACCAATGTTGCAAGATATTTACGAATGAGGAAATGTAAACGTATTAACCGATTTGCCTAAGGTCCCATGATTTCATCAATAGCAGAGCTCAATTCAAAACCTGCTGCTCTCAACCTTGGACTTTTGCCAGCATACCAAAGGAAGAGGCAACTTTTCTAATATATATAAGCCTGGAAGATTTTATTTAATGTAGATATCTATCTTCCTCATCTCTTATTACTCTTCACTAATGTGCTTCACAGCACCAATCTACTCAACCTGCATACTTATAAAAGATCCTGGGAAGGGGCTGAGGAGATAGCTCAGTAGAATAAGTGCTTCCCTGGCAAGCACAAGGGCCTGAGTTCAATCCCCGGTTCCGGAAAAGAAAAAAAAAATATATATATATATATATATATATTATATATTATATATATATATATATATAATATATATATATAAAAGATCCTGGGTGTTGGTAATCTAAGACTTCATTATAACACTGTCCATTAGGATTTTGTAATAAACTACATTACTGGTTATGTTGGTATTTAGGTAATGATGAATGGTATTTAGGTAACAATCAATGTGTGTTTACTGACAGTCACTGCAGTATGAATTTCCAATTATAGAAAAAAGCTGAAAGAAATTAACATTATTCATATAAAGTTATTTATGAAGTGATAGGTCTTCGCCCATGCCGCGGTCCACTGGGTCATCGTGACAGGGAGTCAGCACAGCGTGAAGATCCCACAACACAAGCGACTGCTGGACCGACTTACATCTCCTGTCCCGAGGTTAACTGTGCACACCCTCTGGATTTTCACATGCATACCATGCCCTCCCCAGTGAGCACCTGTTACGACACTGTACCTTCCTGCAAGCTCCACCTCCAGTCTAGCCTGATAAATCCTTTGTCAGCCCTCTTAAGGTTCCCTGCTTCTCTTTGGCAATCCTCCCACGCCCAGCAACAAAGGATTTCTTTATTTCCTCCCATTTGTCTTTCACACTGGAAAAAGGAACCTTGCAATTTTGGTGCCATTGCTTGGATCATTGGGGCACTTAGCTCCGGGGGGCTGCTCCTGCTTGGAGCTTCCTCCAGCAATGAGCTCCCCCTACTTCCTCTGCCTCTGCCTTTGCCAGCCTGTATCCAACACCAATCCACCTCTCCTTCCAGGAGTGCCTGCCTCATTCTCTTGTTCTGTCATTAAATTGCAACCTTTATCAGACTCCTCCTTATCTTAGGGCATTCTCTCATTTTCTCACACCCACAACAGGATATCCCTCTGTCTTCTGCATGATGATCCACTGGACTGATAAGACATTTCTCACTCTGTCACACCCCAAAAAGAGGTACAGCTCTCTTTGTGGTTGTGCACTGGCTTTGGCCTTTGGCTCACCTTTAATTCAGTCACTATGTGGTATATTTCTTCCTAACTCCCAAAGCACATTATTTGGGTGCCTCTTAAAGAACTTAAATACCTTTAGTCTTCAAGAGATCATAAAGCCTAAATGATTAATCTTTTACTGACAGAGAATTCAGCCCCAATCCAAACTTGATAATGTTGGCCACTGGCCAGAGGTAATTTCAGTTACAATATTCTCCCCAACCTGGACAACTACTGCTACTGCAATGGCAAATAGGTAGAGATCCCCTATGTACAAGCCTTTATCGTTCTCAGGTCCTGTCCCTCCCTCCTTCAGGCTCCACATTGCCAGCCAAACACCTCCTCCCTTGATCCCCCTGTCCAGAACCTCTCGACAATGTTCCCCCTGATTTTTCTCCTCCATCATACTCTCAAGCCTAGCCTCCTCAATCTTCTCAACCAGATCCCCTGCATGTCCACCTCTGTGTGTCCACCCCTCCCTTCCGCTGCCTCCAGATCCTCCTCCGCTATCTCGAGACATTACCATTTCCTCTTCCTCCTGCGCAACATACTCAGTCTCACCTTGCTTACCCCTACCATCTTGTAGCTAGTTTTTCTCCACCCTGTTATACTCAGCTACTGCTTTCTCAGCCCTACACTCTTCTCCCTCTGGGAATGGGCTGGTGCCAAGGGGCTGGTTTTACATCCATATCCCTTTGACATTCTCTGATACATCCCAGATTTCTCATCAGTTAGACTTCTGATGATCCCCATAACTGCATAAAGGAACTCCAATTTGTCATTAATTCCTATCTCCATTTTAAAGACCTATACATTATCCTCACCTCTATCTTGTCCTCCCAACAAAAGGTGCAGCTCTGGCAGACTGCTCAGGCGAAAGGCGATCAGAGCACCACACTGACCCTGACCACCCCGCAGGCGCAGTTGTGGTTCCAGAGGCTGATGCGTAAAGGGATTCTCAGGGCCTGATAGCTTAACCCACATGGCCACGATGGCTGGCCACCTGATTGTAGGCCTTGGAAAAATTTCACACAAGCCCATCAGAAATTACCAGAAAATCCATGAACTAACCCAGCACACACACCCATGAGAACTCCACTGAATTTCTTTCTCTCTTACTGATGCCTTAACCAAATATACCCATGTTGACCCTCAGTCCCCTAAGGTAATGACCCTTATTAAATCCCTTTTCATTCCCAATCTCCTCCTAAGATTCATGCCAAACTATAAAAAAAACAGACCTTGGCCCTCAGATCCCAGGGAGACCTGTTTAATCTGACTTTCTGTGACTTTAACAATAGAAAGGAGCAATTGCAACAGGATGAATAGCATGTATTCAGCAGACTAAGTGTCTGGTTTGGCAAGCACAGAGACCAGGGTTCGATTCTCAGTCCCTCACACCGCACTGGCCCTGCCTGGTGGCGCGCTGAGCCAGGAAACCAGTGCAGCCATGGTGGCACATGCCTATAATCCCAGCACTGGGAAGGCTGAAATCAGGAGAATCACTATGAGTCTGGGCTGTGTAGTGAGACCCTGTACCAAATACATTTTTTAAAAAAAGAATAATATGCTAAACCTAAATGTCATTTCTTGCTATGCAGTCAGGGCATCTGTCAGAGCCGAACTTAGATAACAGAACACTTCCTGAGCCCCTCCCAGAGCTTGCTTGAAGTGCAACAGAGAAAGACACTGGGCATGAGCCTGCCCCAACCTATGGCCACCACCAGGACCTCCTCCAATCTGTAAGCTCGAGAGTCACTGGAAGTGTGACCACCCTGTCCACCAGAGAGCAAGTGAGTCACCCAGTTCCCTGCCCTCACAGGATATCTCACTCTAGTCACCAGATTCATCGCTAACTGACCTACTTGGTCTCACCGCTGAAGAGGATTGACAGGGCTCAGGGTCCATGGCCCCCACTGAGGTACTTTATCTATGCTCTGAGTCTTGCCGACCATCTCATGTAGGATACGTGCTTTTCTTATTGACACAAGGGTCACATACAGTGTTATTCCTGAGTTTTCAGGCTGCTTTACTTGAGCTATCGTTCTCATTATGGAAGTTGACTGCCAACCTACACAACCCTCTAGACAGGACCCCTCCTCTGCCAACTCCACACACTTTTCTTTACTCATAGTTTTCTTGTTATCCCAATTGCCCCAGACTCCTCTGAGGGAGGGAAAAAAACCACTTCTCTTTTACCTTCTTTTTTCCACAGTGTACATCCTCCTAACTCAACCTCTTCATGCTGCCAGTTCATCTCTTCCTTTTCCTCTTTCCCTAGTTAGATCCTGCAGTTTGGTGCATCTCTAGTCCCACTCATCCCATCCATCCTTCCCCTGTACTAGTTTGTCTCAGGAATCCCTAGACCTTCCCCTACATCCCCCAATATATCTAATACCTCCAAACACCACAGGGGTCTTAAAACCATAATCGACCATCCTAGACGAAGTTTTTTCCTTTTTTAAACTGCCCATTTGCGTTATGATACTCCCATTCTTCTTGTGTAGTTCAAGATCTCAGGGTTATCGGCAGTGTGGTTATACCAGTTCACCCAGTGGTACCAAACCCTTGCACCATGCTCTCTCATACCCCCCCCCCCGTAAGGGATGGCATCTAGCGTAATGCCCTTAGAAGTAAGAGAGACTGAGGCAAAATTCAATGTAGCTTGACCTCTACCTGAAGTGTGGACATAGAGGACGTTTGGAACAGGCTAACTTCCTCAGAAACATAATGCAGTAGGTGTCCTAAGAAATAAAAAGGGACCTTCATTTCAAGCAGTAACATATTTATCAAAACAGCTGGACAAAAAAAAGCTAGACAACACTGTACATGGATGGGACCCCTTCCTTTGAGCCCCACATTAGATGTCACCAGATCGTCTTCCTGGTTCTCCTTGTGGCCCACTTGGGGACAGTGGGTCCCTATCGTCCTTCCCATTGTAGATCCTCTTATCATGAGTATTCTCTTGTTACTCATAGCACTTTGTCTCTAATTATTATTTTTTTTTTTTAGATTTCTCCAATTCAGGATACAAGTTTTTACCACTTACAAGCATCTCAACCTGGCTGAGAGCCATGGCACCAGCATCCACATGGGCCTGACTCATCATCCTGTTGAGCCCCTACCACGACAGCAGAGAGTAGCTAAAGGAATTGTGGGTTTGTGCCCATGCAGCAGTCTGCTGGGTCATCATGTGGTGAGTCAGTGCAAGGCAGGGATCCTACACCAACAGCAAGCTACTCCTAGGCTGACTTCATCTTCTTCCTCTGGGTTGACTTCAGGCTTCCTCTTTTGATTTTCATGCTCACATCAAGCCTTACCCAATCAGTACCTGTTATAACATTGTACTGCCCATGCAAGCCCCAACCCAGCCCAATAAATTCGTAGCCTTCCCTTTTGCTCTCCGAAGGTCTCCTGCTTCTTTTCTGCAGCCCTCCCATGCAGAGCAAGGAAAGATTTACTTCCTCCCACTTATCTTTGATACCGGAGGAAAGAACCTTATACAAAGTGGCTTTTCTTTACCAAGAAGTGAAAACAACCTAACTGAAGAGATAAAATATAAACATATTCACCATAGGATACCAGTTAGTTACAAAATTTAGAAAAAAAGAAAGAAATCCTGTTAATTTGTGACATAAGGGGTAGAATTGGGGGTCATTATGTTAATTAAAATAAGCCAGGCACATAAAGTCCACACAACTTCACTCTATGCAGAACATTTAGAAAGTTGATCTCAGAAGTTGGGGTGTCTATCTGACCCTGGAAAAGTAGGACAGGGCTGTGATGAAAAGGGTGGGCAAGTTCTGTTAGTGGGAGCTACTGTGAGCCCTGGAATGAAAAGCTCTGCTGTGCTGCTGTGCAGGAGGGTGATTACAGGCAACAATAATGTACTGCACATTTCAAAAACCCAGAACAAACATTTAAATATTTTCACATAAATATGTTTGAGGAGATAAGTAAGTTTAACCTGGTTTAAACATTACATAATGTTTAATACCCAAAAAATCACATAGCATCCCATAAGTACCTGCAAGCATGCCTGGTATCCTAGCTACTGAGGTGGGGTACAACCTAGCAAGACCTGATTTAAAAAAGCAAAAACTTTTTTAAATAGCTGTGCTGGCTTAAATGTGCTAATTCCTGCTGGAATATATTAATGAAAGTGATAGTATAAATTAATTCCCAAAGTGCCTTTTAACTATGTAAAACTTCAATTCTGCCTAAAATACAATTATCTTGTAAGACACTAATTAATGTCTTTCAGTATTTTCAGTATGATACCTAATGTGGAGCATCTTGATCATGTAATTCTAGAGATATTTTAGTCATTAAAATGGATCAATGTTTTACATGTGGCCATAAGAAAGTAAAACAATACATTTATGAGTTTTAAGAAATGTAAAGGAAAAGATGTTGATTTTTTTGTAGTATGTAGCTTCAGCTTCCCAGATGCTCAGACTACAGGCCTGTGCCACCAGGCCCACCTCAATAGCTTTAAAGAAGGTTCCTTCAAATATATCTTCCTTTGCAAAAAATTTCTATGTTTATCAGGGGACAGTGGTGACTCTATAAATCCAAACCACTCTATCCCAAGTGAATTACTTGACACTAAGATTACAAATTCCCTTAGGAAACTCACAGTCTAGGGAAGCAAACACATGTAAAATAAAAATTAAAATATAGTGCAAATTTTGAAGACATAAAAATACTATATTATATACGCAAAAAAAAAAAAATTCTGGGATTTAGCTGACTGGCACAGCACCTGCCTGGCAAGTATGAGGTCCATGGATCCCCAGTACCCCAAAAAAGAAATATGAAGATGGTCATAAAAGCATTATTTGCTGGTAGCCCAAATCTTGTTACCAAACAGATGATCTGCAACTACTCAGTGAATAGTCTCACACAAGTGATGAAGCAAGATTCAAAACAGAGCATGCCAACCATGCACCTAAAGTTTCCATTAAGTTTGTTTCCCAAGAAAAAGTGTCATGGAAAAAAAAGAGAAAATGGGTAAATACATCTGATGCAAATGAAGACAGCAACACGGACGAAGCAACATCTGAGCAGGTTCTGCTGGGATAAGGTGTTTACAAGCAGAGAAGATGGAAAAAGACACATTCTAGGAAGAGATATAAAACTGAAAAAAGCACATCACAGGCAAGCACATAATAGCAAGTTTGTTCATGAGGTAAGATCAGATATATGAGAGAAAGTGAGGTAAGTCATCAGATGAAAAACTGGTTGAAGTAAGTTTGAAGATCATACAGAGTAAGCCTTAAAAAATACTAGTTTCAGCCAAATGTGGTGGCACATACCTGTAATCCAAACACTCAGGAGGCTGAGGCTGGAAGATCACTGTGAGTTGGACGCCAGCCTGGGTTACACAAGTGAGCTCAAAGCCAAGCTGCCCTCCGCAGGGACACCCTGTCTCATGTTGGGAACAGCCTAGGCTGACACCGATCCCTGTGGGCGGCAGGATGAGGGCTCCTTCTTTGCAGTCCAGCCACTAGTCTTGAGAATAACATCCTGCCTAGCTATTAGTCTCTGGGCAACCTCGGGTCTTGCAACTTTGTAAAAGTATAAATAAAGGCCCCTACTGTTGACCAGGGCGTCATCTAGCCAACCAGGTAGATGAGCCAGCACACTAACTAGCTTTTGGCTTCCTGTCTTATCTTTTCCTCATTTCTGCTGTCATTTTCTCTCCAGATAGCATGGATCACACTAAGAGATGAATGGACCCCAACATTTGGTGCCCAAGCAGAGCACCTGGTATGAAATAAGTGGGCAGATGGAATTCTTCCACGGTGTGCGTAAGGGAGGGAAGTGAATTGGCTAGAGCCGATATTCAGCACAGGCGTGCATTTCTACTGGTACATGAGGCATAAAACTTGGGAATGGAGGCTCAGTAGGGCCGGAAATGGGTTCACTAGGGCTAGAGAAGTAAAGGAGCACAGAGAAACAGGTTTGAGAGAAGCCAAACAGAGAAATTAGATTGAATCAAAAATAGGACAGAATTTCAAGAAATTAGATATTTATAGATGTATATAAAATGTTTGTTTTTTCTTGGTTCCATATTTGCACTACTTTCTAAGACCACTATTCTGGACTTCATGTGGAATACTGTTTTAAAATCAAGGCTCAAGTGGGCCTAGGAGGGTAGAGCAAAGGTACAGCAGATAGAGTTTAAGCCCTCTAGCTCTGCTCAATTAGATAAAAAAGGAAAAAGTATTATTATTATTAATTATCATTTTGTACTTAGTGCAGGGCCTACAGGGTCTCCTTACATAGATCGGACTCCTAGTTATCCACCCGTGTTCAGTCCCCCAAGCCACCGCGCCCAGTCTCGGTCACCAGCTCAGCACGCCCCACGGGTGAGGCCAGTACAACACACCAGAGATCAAACTCCAGCCACTGGGTTCTGCCTACACAGGTGCTTTAGTCCACTAGCTCTCTGGCCTGCCCCAAAAGGGAAAAAGTTCTCTTAAATTGCAAACAGTTGGTTCCAGGCGGCACAGGGATGCCAGGGAGAGGGGCACAAACCGGGTTCAGAGAGAACTCCGTGCTCCAACCCTAGACAGGCTCAGCTGGGGCTTCCCAGCCCCTTGTACATCTGTGCACCAGGTTCAGCCACAGACGTTGGCACAAGCTGACAACCACAGGCATGTGTGCCTAGTGCTAAGTCGGAGAGTGATGACTGTGGCTTGCCGTGCCCTTGGCATTGGCTATGCAAGTTGCTGGCATTGAAAATTTGTTAGGCTCAAGATAGTGCTGCTTCCTAGGCAAAAACAAAACATTCAGCTGTCAGAGCCAGCGCAGTAGTGAGCACCCACAGTGGCTGTGCCCAAAGGGCATGGCTACAGAGCCATGTCCCCTTGGCTCTTGGGGAGGAAAATGTGAGACAGCCCATTTCTTATAGCAGCTCTCCTAGTCCCCAGGCTATGGAGTAAAAGCAGCAACCAGAGGCACAGGCTTAATACAAGGAAATCAAAGTTACAGTTCGATCTCCTCAAATCACTGTTTAAATCTCTCTGAACTCTCGTATTACTCAATTGGTCATTCTTTCTTTGGTAAACATTTTAAAATTATTTTTAAAAAATTGAAAAAGTATATACATTGACCTAGGGCCAGGGAGATAGCTCAGCAGCATAAGTGCCTGCCTGACAAGTGCAAGGTCCTGAATTTGATACCTGACACTCAAAAAAAAACAAAATTTGGGTTAAAAAATAAAAATTAATTAATGAAAGCAAAATATTTTAAAGGTTTTTCAAATGTAAGTGTGGATAGCCTCCAGGCAGAGCAGCTACAAAGGCGCTGGGTTACTGAACTGGGGAGATAGAAAGGGCCATTTCTCCAGGAAAAGAGCTTACTCTCTTACAATTGGAAAAAAAAAAAAAAAGCAGAGGTTTACATTTGCCCTTAATGTGATTAAATTAAAAGGCTAATTCTACCCTAAAGATAAAAACAATTTGCTTTAAAAATCATTATTTCCTAAGATTTACAGTGATGGGGACATTGTAAAAGATTACTTAAAATTCTCTTAACTCATAATAGGTTGATTACTTGTTTTATAGTCCTAAATTAAAGTTGATATAAAAAGGCTTTGATATTTTACAAACAAATATAGAGGTTTGAAGGACAATCTAAAAACCATTGGATTTAAATAGTTGTGTGATTTTGACATTCCATTTAAATGATAAAGGGCCTAATGGCCTCCAAAGGGGTACAAACTGCATCTTCCTCAATTTTGGGTCAACTTATCCAGCAAAGATATATCGTGTCCCAAACTGTTCAGATCAATCATTCATGATTTTTCAGACTTTATTTGGTAACATTAATTGGCTCCATCTAGATTTTGAGCCAATATTGTTCATGTTATCAATGCTCATTATCCTTCAGATAAGTTAAATTAATTTGCTTTTTGTCACAGATGGGTCAGATTAGGTTAAGTGAAGTGATGTGATAGTTTCCTCTTCAAAATACAAGATACAGGTCTCTCATCATATAGTCAAAATTCTACTACAAAAGCAAAAGGGGGAATCATCCCTCCAATTTTACTTGTGAATACACACTATTAACTTCTAAAATTCTACAAAAGACAGGTCAGGGAAATGGTTCAGTAGAATAAGTGCTTCCCTAGCAAGCTCAAGGGACTGAGTTCAATCCCCAGTTCAGCCAAAAAGAATAAGAATAAGAAGAAGAAATAAGAAAGAAAAAACTAAAATAAAAATAAAATTCTACAAAAGATTAGGGGCCTGCAATTTAGCTCAGTGGTTTAAGTGCCTGCTCATGCAAACGCAGTCAAGTTCAGGGAACTAAGGTTCAGTCCCCAGCTCCACATGCCTTACCAGACCTGCCCTTAAGGCAGCCTGAGCCAGCCAAAAACATTAAAAAAAAAAAAAAAAAAAAAAAAAAAAAAAAAAAAAAAAAAAAAAAAAAAAAAAAAAAA
>PVKA01000817.1:7737-18283 GCA_004027165.1 Ctenomys sociabilis | reverse complement strand
ATCAGTGTGACTTTTCATGTTACAGTGGACCCCTGAAATTTGGGGGGGTCACATTCTAGAGCACCAGCAAATTGTGAAAATTCATACACTTCAGATACTGTCAAAAAATGCCTGTAGGCTCACTTGGAGAGAGACTAATCTCATTGAGACGCTAAAGCTATATTCATCGGGTCTCATCGTTTCTTTCAGCACTGACTTATAACACACAACACGTGTGGCCCAATGTGGGGCACAGAAGATGACCAAGGACTGTCCCTGGACAAAAGAAATATTGGAGAAGTGATTTGGGTGCCAACTTGACCAAACCTAGAAAATGAACAAAAACAAATATATTGAGAGAAAAATAGTATTAACTTGTTTCTTGCTATGGTGGCTTTGTTGTCGCTTCTGCACTGGGGACAGAACTGAGGGCCTCAGCCACGCAAGGCAACCACTGTGCCTGGAGCTACCTGCCTAGCTGTGTGCCCAAGCTGACGAGCGGGACTCTCAGCCGCCTCACTGGCCACCGGTGCCCAGACGGTGCTCTGCTTCCAGGAGCCTTCTGAGCTCGTCCGCGGTGACCTCCAAAGCTTGGCGAAGCCTCACCTTTGACAAGGCTCCAGCTCTGGTCACAGGTTCCTCCTGACGCGTGATGATCTTTGCCCACAGATAGTGTGTGCAGCTGAGTTCAGGTGTGGGAACACAGGCCTGGAGGGCCATTCTGTCTGCGCCTTCCTTTGAAAGCCTGTTCTGAGTCTGAGGGATCAAACCACAGGAATTTCGATCACAGCTGGGCAAAAGTCCTGCTGAATTCTAGACACTTCTCCATTTGGCTCTCATCTGTCATCTTTCACAGAGATCCCAGACCTGCTCCAACTTTGGCAGCTTCTTTTTGATTCTTCATGTGTGAGTGAGGGTCAGATAAGTTATAAAGGGCAAAAGTTGTTTGAAAAGTATGAAAGATCAACCAAAAAATGCATTTAACAGTATTTCACAATTAACCCTGAAGGACTTGGAAATTGAACAAGTGTGCAACACAGTGAACAAGACACAGTTGAAAGTCCTAAAGTGGCCCAACTGGGGCTTTCTAGGTGGCTCAGGAAACAGTGGCACCCTTGTTCTTTTCCAACTTAAATGATACTGCTGATGGACTGAGAAGGAAACACTGGAAACGAAGGCAGCTTCGTTTAGTTGTCTGACAACTAGCACAGACCTCAATAAGCAGCCTTGTTTTTTTTTTCACAGGCGCTCACTTCAGTGCACGTGGAATACCATGCATGTAACTTCATGATGCCCATTTGAGCAGGTGTATTTGCCCAAAATGTGGTTATGGGATACTTGCCCAGGTCTGTGATCTATTAAAAGTGCTTTAAGAACAGAAAAAAAGTACCTGTAAATTTCTGTTTTTATAGTATAAACCCTAAACATGCTATGTGTCCTACAGTTATATCATCTAATTTAATAAAATTCTATATTAACAAAGCCTTATAAGGTGCAGGGCATTCTGGCGGAATCTTAGGAATCTTAGAGTTTTAAGAAGAATAAAATCTAGAATGTCAGAAATAGCTACATAGAGTAAAGCAACCTGCTGTGATGTGGAATGCTGGTGCACCTGCTGAGAAAACAAAACAAAAATTGTGGATATTATCTGTGATTCCCCTAACCTGTGAGAGGTTCCATGAACAGTTTATTAGATTCTAAGGAAAAATTTGTGAAGGATTGAGGCCACAAATTCTGAACCAAAATTTTGTAGGAATATGCTGTAATAGGCAAAAGAGAAGAGCATTTTGGTCTCAATAAATGCAAAATAAAGCATTTGACTAAATTCAATGCCCCTTTAAAACAAAAACACCCCCCAAAAATAAAACAAAAACACCCAATAAACTAAGAATAGAAGAAACTTCTCATGTTGATGCAAAGTATCTGTAAAGAATCTACAGCTAATGTTTTATTTTTTTAAATTTTATTGAACAAATAGCAATGAGACAGTTTCAAATCAAATTAGTAGGACAGGTTCAATAATTAATACATTGCATATTGTTTTCATAGTTTTTTTTGTTGTACAAGGTGCATATATGATATTCTATTTACAAACACTATTAGACCAGATGCCTCTAAGAAATGAATTAAGAGAATGTAGCTGTATAATTATCTTTTTTTTTAAAGCTGAATTATAGTACAGTTTCAATAATTAATACTTTTTACATTATCTTTCTAGCGGTTATCCATAGTATAAGAAGCAGACAGGACATCCTGTCCAAATGCTATTAGCGCATATCTTTCTTCTCATAGAATTACACAAAAGTACTGCATATTTATCCTAACTGGCCTGTTTATATAAACACAGAATGATTCTTCCTTTGTATCTCCCCCCTTTTTTTTTGTTTAGTCCTGTCAGAGATGGCTGTTCTATTGTCCAGCTAATGTTTTATGCAAAGCTGAAAGATTGAGTGCTTTCCTCTAAGTGAGAAAGCTATCTGCTCCTGCTCTCTCTCTCTCTCGCTTTCTCTTTCTGTCTGTCTCTCTCTCTGTCTCTCTCTCTCTCTCTTTCATTTTTCTTAACAGAAGCAGGGATTGAACTCAGGCCCTTGCACTTGCCAGGCAAGCACTTATTCTACTGAGCTATCTCCCTGGTCCCTCTGCTCCTGCTATTTCTGTCAGTGTTGTATGGGTGATGATATCCAAGTGAGTGGGGAGAGGAGACACACATGATGTATAGATATGGCCCATAAAACATGGCATCATATGTGTAAAAATGTAAGATATTTGTAAGATGTCTATTAGAGGGGATATGTGAGTTTATTGAGGTTGGGAATATACAAGATCAAAATTAAAGGATCAGTAGTGTTGCCACATACTAGTAATAAAATAGTATGAAATGAAGTTCAAATAATTATATTTATAAGCACAGCAAAATAGCACAATATTCCTCTGATTCTAAGTTTCTGTAACATACAGGTCTTTAATTCTCAGCTCACTCACATGCCCCACTGAAGCTTATGCGATTGGGCAGGGTGTATGCAAAGATCTACAATTATTAGAGAATTCAGGCATATTTTGGAAATTCTTCAATAATTCCCAAAGTAGCACTTGGTGCAGAGTAATAACACCGAGGCAAGAGGACTGCAAGTTCCAGCCCAGACTGGGCAATATAGCAACTGAAGGAAACCTTGTCTCAAAACAAACAAACAAAAAAGATGAAAAAAAATGTTGAGCGTGTAGTCCAGTGAAGACCCTGGATTCTTTTCCACATTTCCTGGGTTTAGTACTACAGAACATAGTGCTTGTGCTGGGGTGCAATTGTTCTAGGCTTTGCTGTATGGATAGGGTTTTCTAAAGAGCTTTTAATTTCTTGTTTACACACTAAGAAGTTTAGAAGAAACTTTCCTATAGACTGGCAAACTAAAAAGTATTTGGATGTTTTTTCACAAAATATAAACCTTTAGAGTTTTTTTCTTTCCTACTTTCCCTGTATTCTGGAATTATGTCTCATTTCTCTTTGTGACTAGGCTCTTCACCACACATTGGCTTAATCTCCAAGCATCTAAACTGCACTTACTAAATGAAAAGATGCTTTTAACATTTTGAAGTCCTTTTCTTAGGATGAAGTCCATCCTTTTAGACTATTTTCAGCAGACACTTTTAAATTTTATTTTACAATCTGAAAATTGACTCTCTTTTAGTCTTGCCATACAATCTTTATTCCCACCACAGAATAGTCATACCTCAGAATTAAAAAAGAGAAAGATTAAATCACATTTTATGCAGTAGAAAAAAGAAAATACAAGGATTGCAAGAGCAGCTTCCTGAAAGCCTATTAATTAATTAATTAATCACTCAGACCAACCACATTCTCTCTCTCACTTTCCTAAAAGGAAGAAAAACAAAAAAACAATTGTCAGTGGCAAATGGCAGCCACAGGAAAGCAACACCTGGATCTGATTTCTCTTATGTTATGGGTCACTCAAAATAGGAACCAGATCAGCCAGATTGGAGTTTAGAAAGCCATTTGTTACTGAGCTCAGGGCCTCAGGTCAGCTCTCATGCAGCAGAAGACCAAAAGGCGGCTAGCCCAGAAAGCAGGGGGGTTTATGGAACCACATTTAGTTTAATAAACAAATTTATTGTCTGACACAAAATAATGCTTTTAGAGTCAGTATGACCACTATTCAAACTAAATTTCGTGGGACTTTTGTTTTAGTTTCTGAATAATTTGCACCTGAGTACCTGCATGCAACATTGCATAGCACGAGATTACAAGAAGTTTGAGCCTATTTAGTTTTCTTTTGAAGTCATCTGTAAGCTAACTTTGTTTACAGGAATTAGTGAGGAAGGAATTTTATCTTAGCAAACAGCAAGAAACAGCCGCTAGTAACTAAACGACTTTGAACAGTGATGAGTATACATTTTTATACAACAGAAAACACAAGATTTACATTTATAGTCTAAAATGTGAACAGACCCATTACATTTCACAGGACAGAACTGAGTGCCAGGTGCTTTCACGTTCAGAAATATTTCTCCCGCACACTTGAACAGTAGCACTATCTCAGAAAGTACAGTTTTGTGTGCTTGACGTTGCTCTTTTTAAAATCTAATCTTTCTGAGACTTCCTACTCTCCTCAGGCTGGCTCTGGTAGCTGGGTGCCAGTGCTGCTGACCCCTGCTCCACTGCGAAAGGCAATAAGTGCGAAGGAAATGAAACTCAGGTTGGACTAATCGGATTTGATATCTGATAATATGAGTTTGGAACTGAGAAATTTCAATCCCAAGTTAGGTTTCTTAAATGGAGCTAATGAAAATCTCTGGAACCAAATTTGCCAAGCTCCGTGCCATTTAGAATTCCTCCTGTTGGCAAGGAATTAAGACATCAGTTGGCAGTACCGCCTGAGCGCCCAATGGCCTTCCCAGTGATTTGCCCTGGTAGGTTCATACTTCCCTAGGACTGAGTGCAATTCTAGCTTTGGGTTCTGTGACAAAGCTGAAAATTCACGATAAAATCCTGTTTAATATTCTCTTTTTACTTCTTAGTAGACTGGCTTCAATTGTTTTCTGTTACTTCCAACTAAGAAATGGTGATTTTGCATGAATTGTCTATTGTCCTTAGACATTTTTTTGTATTGGAGATTGGGCTCAGAGTCTCACACATGCTAAGCACATACTGTTGAGCCACACCTGAGCTCTAAGTCCTTGTTCTTAGAACTTTTAAGTGTTTTTGGTTCAGCTGTATTGGTCAGAGTTCAGTCAGGATAAGCCAAGTGACCATGGGTAGTACAAAGTGTAAAGGATTTGGAAATCCATTAATAGGGCCGAAGGGACAAAGTTCAGAAGAGGCCATCACTTTCTAGGTCACTTCTAGGTCCAGAGAATAAGGTAGTTGTTGTTTCCAGACAAACTGTTCCATCATTAATGACTGTGGTGTCTTGTCAAAGTTGAGAAAGAGAGGTGAAGCACAGATGCATGTCGATGCAGCAGCTTCCAAAATCAACAAGAGATTAATCCTTCTGAAGCATATTGAAGTTTCTGGAAGAGAAGTAAAAACAGTATGAAATTTCATTTAAAGACTACATATTTTGTTCTACTGGAACTCTAGGAAGCTTGTGTTTTTAGCCCATTGCTAATTTTTTATTATTTCTTGATAGCAGCTTGCTGTACACTACAGTGACATTGGCATTCCGCAGTGATCTGCTTACGGAGTTTGGGAAAGATCAGATCTGCCTGAGGATTGGCCTGGGGTCTATGCTGTTACCAGTATCATGATTCTGCATAACATGACTTCTGCCATCAATTATAATAAAAATTGAAGGAAGGCTTACAATCAGTTATTTATCCTAAAATCCTCCTCTTGTGTGAAGGTTGATCAACTGCACAGTGTGCTCTTTCCTCTCTGGGGGATTCTGGAATTGTCTTATTTTTACATTGTATTTATTACGGTACTGAGCTACATTTCCAGCCTGGTGAGGTCCCCAAGAAATGATGAAGGACTGCTGTGATGAGTGCCCATGGAAGACTCCGGAGCCCTGATCTTGTTTATTGAGAAATCACCTGAATATATCAGCTGAGGGTAGGGAAGGACATGAATAGGCAAATTGCGGGGCAGGACAGGGCTGCTCTTCTGCGAATGACATTCAGCCAAGTATGCCTAACGATCTGGCTCCTGGAGTGTGCTGTACAGGTACTCCCCAGCAATGGCAGTGAACATAGCCTCTGACCCTGACATGCCCGCAGACTGCAGAACCCCAGGACATCAGTTCAGTGAATTGTGTCCCCTTCCAAATTATTATACTGAAATCCTAGGCCCCAATATCTTGGATATGACTGTAGCCAGAGATAATTTTTTAAAGAGATAATTAGGTTGAAATGAAGTCTTTAGGTTGGGGCTTTAATCCAATATAACCAATGTCAGATGTCCTGATAAGAGGAGATACCAGAAATGCATGAAAGGCCAAAGGAGGACACAGAGAGGAGATAAGAATCGATAAACCAAGGAGAGACACCCCAAGACGCACCAAACCTGTTTATACCTTCATCTTGGGCTTCCAGTCCTGGAACTGTGAGAAAATGTTTGTTGATTAACTCATTCAGATTCAGTCAAAAATATTCTTTCTTTCTTTCTTTCTTTCTTTCTTTCTTTCTTTCTTTCTTTCTTTCTTTCTTTCTTTCTTATATTTGGTATATGGTACCACTACACAGCTGACTTGTAATGATCCTTCTGTTTTCAGCCCCCCCCGGTGCTGGGATTACAGGTCCCACAGTGACAGCTTCAGTGTGCCTGGGTGGGGCTGGAGCAGCATGTGGTGTCAGGGGCTGAACCCCAGTTCCTGTGCTTGCCTAAGCAGGTGCTTGGTCTACTGAGCACTCCAGCACTCAGAAATATTTTCTAATGGCAGCCTTAGTGTACAAATACAAATTTGGGTCTGTGAAGTGGGCTGTTGCTATAACAAATAACTAAAAGTGTGGATGTGGCTTAGAGGCTGGGCAATAGGTAAAGGCTGGGAGAATTTGAAGACATATGCTAGAAAAAGCCTAGAAGGAAATGGGCTTCCAATCTCCAGATTAGGTACAATTATATTTCTGCTGTTGAAGCTGCCCAGTCCACAGTCTTCTTTACAGCAGGCCTCATGGACTAGTTCCCCAGTCTTTTTGGATCTCTTGTTGTAGAGGAGAAGGTGATTGCATTACTATGAGGAGATAGTCTTGCTGAGCAATGTCAGGAAGGTCAGATGGAGTGAACCCTTGTTTCTTTCCATTGTATACCATGGCCAATCTGTACATTGGTTTATTTAGCACCGGCTTCCAGCTTACTCTCCTGGCTGCAGCACTGTGAATTGGCTAAGTTCCCAAAGGAATTTGTGTGCTTGACCACAGGACTAGCCCTGTAAATGAGTTTGCTGGGCACCTTTTTTAATCTTTCTTTTTTGTCTTTTTGAGACAGGGTCTCACTATGCAGTTCAGGTTGGCCTTAAGCTCACTTTGTAGCTCAGGCTGGGCTCTAACTCACAACAATAATCCTGCTTCAGCCTCCCAAGTGCTGGGATTACAGGAATGTGCCACCAGGCCTGGCTTTTTAAATCTTTCTGAAGAGTTCTATGATTGTCAGCAACCTGATATTTTACAGTAGAATATATATATTTCACTTTCTCTGTTTATATGTTTATAATGTTACAAATTATTTTTCATGACCAAATTGCTTAGCTTAAGTAGATATCCATGAAATGAAATGTACAAGGTCTGGTTTACTATTTGAACCCTAGGATTAGACTATTAAACTTAATAGGAATTCTATCATTCTTTATTTTATTAGAAATTGTGGATGGGTATGCGGTTTTAAACCTGGGGTCTTTATACTAAGTTATAACCCCAGCCTTTATAATTTTCTTTTTTTAATTCTGAGGCAGGGTCTGGCTAAATCACTAAATTGTCTTTGCTGGGCTTAAACTCATGATTTTCCTGCATTAACCTCCCACAGTGCTGGGATTACAGGAATGCACCACCACACTGGACTGCTGTTGGAATTTCTTTCCAAAAAATTCCATTACAATTTATTTACATAAAGTCCACAGAGAGGGCTGGGGAGATGGCTCAGTAGAATAAGTGCTTCCCTGGCAAGTGCAAGGGCCTGAGTGCAAACCCCAGTGCCGAAAAAAAAAATTTAAAAAAATGAATAAATAAAATCCACAGAGAAGCCCAGCAAGACAGAGCATACCTGTAATCCTACATACTTGGGAGACTGAGGCAGGAGAATCACAAGTTTGAGACCAGCCTGGGCAACTCTGTCAAAACCTATTTCAAAATAAAAAAACAAAGAGGTCTGGAGATGGAACATGATGATACATGCCAGTGGGTTTGATGTTCAACACTGGAAAATATCTTAACAAAGAGCATAAAAGTATAAGAATGAAAGACCCTAAAGGAGAAGTGGAAGTTGAACTATGAAAAGTTAGTGTGGTACTCATTTACTGTCACCGTGTTTATCTGCTGGAGGTCTTGGGGGTCAAAGCCAAAGTCTCCTGGAAAGCTATTCACATGCTCTGCCCTGAGCATACCCCAAAAGTTTGTGCTTTTTTTTCTTTTTGAAACAGGGTCTTACTGTGCAGTTCAGGATGGCCTTGAACTCACTGTAGCCCAACCTGCTCTCAAACTTGAAGCAATCTTCCTGCCTCAGCCTCGTGAGTGCTGGGATTGCAGGCATGTGCCACCGTGCCAGGCCCTTTGCAATTCTCATTGTTAATGCTGGATTATTTAAGTACCTTTATTTTCGGGAAATCAAGCTGTTATGGTTTGTGTCTAGTTGTTCTCCCAAAGTCTCATGTAGTCATGGGGTGGGGACTTCTAGAGTTTGTGATTAACTCATGATCCACTGGGATTATGTATGATCCAAGGCTAGGGTTATGGGTTTTAGTACTGCTGGGTATGAGTACTTCCCCCAGCCCAGGGGAGAGAGCCTGAATGTAATATAAGAGACAGAGAGACAGACTTTTTTCTTTAGCGATTACTCTTGGTTGTTGTTGCTGTTCGGCCAGCATGAACTGCTGCTGCCCTGTGCCGTGTGCCCCTCTGCCTTGGAGCCAGCCAAGTATGGACCGAAACTTCTAGCAGCTGTGCGCTAAATAAACCTTTCCTTCCTTCATTTTGGGTGTTGGATATTTGTCCCAACAGGGAGAGAAGGGTAACTAAGACACAAGCACTCTCCTATTCTTTCAAACTGTAACTTTTTGTTATAGGACAAAAGGAAGAATGACACCTGTTTTTTTGTTTTGTTTTGTTTTTAATATTTGAAGTAAGAATTTTTTTCTCGTCTGCGTACTTTTTTGATTAGCTGCATTGAAACATAATTTACTTATAGTAATAATAATACAGGTTTGTTTTTTTGAGATAACATGTAGTTCAGGTGAGCCTTGAACTCAGTGATCCTTTTGTCTCAGCCTCCCCGATGCTGAGCTTTCAGGTATTCATCATGACCAGCCTAATACGTACACATCTTAATTGTGCACTTCAACATAACCTAGAAAATTTCTGTAGTTGTGTAGTATCACTATGGTCATGGTCTGGAACATTTATGTCAATTCTGAAGGTCACATGTAACCCTGGAGTAACTTCCCATTGTCTCTCTAATCTTTGGCAAAGTCTTTTTTTTTTTTTTTTTTTTTTGTCTTTTTGAGACAGGGTCTCACTATGCAGTTCAGGCTGGCCTTAAGCTCACTTTGTAGCTCAGGCTGGTCTCGAACTCACAACAATCCTCCTGCCTCCGCCTCCCGAGTGCTGGGATTACAGGCATGCGCCACCACGCCCGGCTGGCAAAGTCTTATATGACCTTTATCACAGCATTTTTGCCTTTTCAAAAATTTCCTATAAATGGACTCACAGCTTACATAGTCTCCTCCTTCCCCTCCATTCTCTTCTGTTCCCTTCTGTTGCCTACCATTCTCTTCTCTTCCCCTTCCTCTGCCCCTTCCTCCTCCTCCTTCTTGGCTTGGGTACCAACTGCATGCCCCTGCTTATGCTAGGCAAGTGGGCCTCTGTCGAGCTGCATCCCTAGCCCCCCTTCCTGGATTTTCTTAATAGTCGTTTGATGAAGAAACATTTTAAAATTTTGCTGAAATCCAATTCAGTGTTTTTCTTTTAATTTTGCATTTTATGTGTTTACAATTTAATCTTTGTTTAACCCAAATATATTCAGATTTCCTCCTTACATTTTATTCTAAAAATTTTATAGTTTTTGTGCTTTCATTTGGTCTATGATCCATTTCAGTGAGAGACTTTGAATGTCAAATTAAAATGCTTTTTAGAAGACAGTTTGAAAGCCAAATTGCTGCACAAATTTGAATACAGACAGAATTTGTCTCTTCCTTGAATCCAGGTAAGGTGAGGGAAATGAAAATATAATTGCTCAGTGCTTGGGAGGCTGAGGCAGGAGGATTGTTGTAAGTTCGAGATCAGCCTGAGCTACAAAATGAGCTTAAGGCCAGCCTGAACTGCATAATGAGACCCTGTCTCAAAAAGAAAAAAAAAAAAAAAAAATATATATATATATATAATTGCTTTTTTTTTTTTTTTTAACCTGTTT